>PVJX010002313.1:0-132255 GCA_004027295.1 Dolichotis patagonum
TTGGTTTCTTTCAAGCAGTTTTGCCAGCTTTCTATGGAGTCTTTAGTTTCCTGATAATCCCTTTGAATCTGCTTCATAAATTCTAGTTTTTTTCTGAATTCTTCATTAAATTTTTCTCTCCATTTGTGTTCCTCCATTCTTCTGTCTGTGTCTTCTTGAGAGGTGCCCAGCCCTTCTTTTATTAATCTACTTATCTCTTATTTAATTTGAATTAATATGTCAGTTTTGGTCCTGCTTATGAGGTCCTGAAGATATCTCTTTATGTCTGCTAACGCAGTGTTTGATGTTGCATTATTGCTGCCCTCAATCTCTTTGTATTTACCTCTCCTGGATCACTGTTCTCAGGGTTGGGGGCTGGGAGTTGTTTCTTATTTCTCCCTTTTGTCATGTTTTTGGTTCCTTCCATACAAGTGTACAGACCTTTTTCTTGTTAGTTAAGGCTCCTCTACAGGGCGCAGGCTAGGAGCTTTAGCCCTCTTCCATAGGTTATCAGAGATTAGAGTTCACCCACGGGCAGTGTGCGCTAGCTCCTCCCTTCCAGGCCAGTCAATCTTTGCAGGCCTTCACTGCGTCAGTGTGCACTGATCTCAGGGAAGTAACATTGTAGCGATTCACTGGGTCCCCACCAGGGGCGCAGCCTGGTCCAAGCAGATTCCACCAATCTGCTTGGCGAGGGGAGCAACCAGCTGAAGCCACTTCCTTATGGAGTTAGTAAGGCTGTCCTGCCCAAATCCAACATGTCATCCAGTCAGTTTCCCCTTTCCTGTGGAAGGGTCTTACTCCCATCACTCACCATGTGTTGATGCCAGTCCCCAAGAACTGCTGGGCTCCCCGACCTCCAACTTCAGCGCAGCTGTGGTGGGAATTCACGGTGCCTCTGGGTGGGTCGAGTTCAGGGCCGGTCCGGGAAAGCTGCACGCAAGGCTGTTCAGCTCTGCACTCTGGTGGCTCAAGCCAGTCACTTTGGTGTGGATTGCTTGTTCAGGTTGGGCAGGAATTCAGACGGCTTGAGTAGGGCGCTGTGCTCACTGATGTTATCTTCACTAATAATAGTCCCAGGACCTCACATTCAAGGGTTTTTTGCACTTTAGTTTCTTCTTGGGTTGTGAGAGTCCATCTCACTCTGTTTGGGTCTCTCCAGGGTGTTTTATTCTGGCATTTGAGCTGTCTCTCTCAGAGAGCGTCTCTCTCCAGCTACCTACCAGTCTGCCATCTTGTCTTCACTCCTCTATTTGGTGTTTTTTGAAGCTGCCAAACCTCAGGCCTTGTGCATGCTAGGCAAGCCTTCTACTACTGATCTATATCCACAGTCCTATTTGGCTGATTTGAATTAAGAGACTGTGACAAATACCTAGATTTTTCATGAATGCTTGAAAGGTCCCAAGAAATTGTCTTTGTGATGGTTTTAATCACTGCACTAGTATATTAACTAGCATTGACTAGAAGTCTGCAGGTGATCTAGGAGAAATGCAACTCCCAACCTGCTAGATGTCAGATGTACCAAGTTTGTGTCCCCTGAATATTGAAGAGTAAATTCCAAGAGACAGTGGAGGTTAAGAGTAGAATGATTTATTAAGAAATATTTCCTAGAGAGGAGCTAAAGATGGTGGACCGGTAAGCAGCAGGATATGGAGCCTCTCCAAGAGAGACAGCTCAGATGCCAGAATAAAACATCCTGGAGAGGTCCAGACAGAGGGAGATGGATTCTCTCAACCCAGGAAGAAACTGAACGAAAAAGAGCTGGTCAAACACGCAGTCCCAGGGTTACCATTAGAGAAGCTAAGATTAGTGGTCACGGCACTCTCACCAAGCTGCCTGAATTCATGCTGCTGAGACTGGCCTGAGCACCTGAACTCGCGCTGATGTGACTGGCCTGAGCTACCCTGTGCCGAGGAGCTGAGCTGCTCCACATGCAACTCGTCCAGAGCCGCTGTGAAATCGTGCCAAAGCTGTGCTGAAGTCAGAGGTCAGGGAGCCCAACAGAGAATGGACCCAGAGAGGGACCTGTATTAACCCACGGTGAGTGCTGGGAATAAGACCCTCCCATGTCAGGCAGGATGAGTCTGAACTAGGAATGGCAGTGACTTCAGTTGGTTGTTCCCCTCCCAGAGCAGATTGGTGGGATCTGCTTGGCCTGGGTCACACCCCTGACCTGGACCCAGTAAGTCATCCCAAACTGATTCCCTATGCAGCACGCACTAATGCAGTGAAGGTCCCCAAAGGTTGACTGGCCTGGAGGGGAGGGGCCAACATACACCACCCCTGCTTGCACCTCAGTGACCCACAACAAACCGGAAAGGGCAGAAACCCCTAGCCAGCACGCATCAGAGGAACTAAAACCAACAAGGAAAGGGGCTGGGAACTACAAAATACACTTTTATGGAAGAAACCAAAAGCATGACAAGAGAAAGAAATACGAAAAAGCCCCCAGCTCCCAACCCTGAGAATAGTGATCCAGGAGAGGTAAATACAAAAGAGATTGAGGGCAGCAAACATGCAACAGCAAACATGGCATCAGTGGACATAAAGAAATATCTTTGGGACGTCGTAGACAAGCTCAAAACTGAAATATTAATTCAAGTAAAGCAAGATATAAGTAGATTAATAAAAGAAATGCTAAGCATTTCTCAAGAAGACACAGACAAAAGAATGGAGGAACACAAAAAAGGACGGAAACATTTGATGAAGAATATAAAGAAAACCTAGAATACATGAAGCAGATTCAAAGAGATTACCTACCAGGAAATTAAAAACTCCATTAAAAGTTGGAAAAACTGCTTGAAAGAAACTAAGGGTAGACTATCAAAACTTGAAGACAGGTTTTCAATGTGTGATCATGAAAGGAAAGATCTCTTCAAAATAACAAGGAAACAGGCAATAGCAATACAAAGGCTAGAAGACAACAAGAGGATCTATAACCTAAGAATAAAAAATGTGAATGAAGAAGCAGGAGCTAAAACAAAGGAATTACAAAGGCTATGTACAGAAATAATTAAGGAAAACTTCCCAAGCATAACAAAAGGAAATGATATGCAGATGTGTGAAGCATACAGAACTCCAGCCACCTAACAACCAAAACAGAGCTACACCCAGACACATAATAATCAAGATCCCAGAAATTCAATATAAGAACAGAATTTTAAAAGCTGTCAGAGAAAGCAAACAGATCACCTATAAAGTAAAACCCATCAAAATCATGGCACACTTCTTGACACAGACCATCAAATCAAGAAGAGCTTGGAGCGAAGTATTCCAAGCCTTGAAAGAAAATAACCTCTAGCCCATATTGATGTACCCTGCAAAACTGTCTCTAGAAATTAATGGAGAAACAAGATGCTTCCATGACAAAGAGAAACTAGGAGAATTTGTGACCACCAATCCAACCATACAAAGAATACTAAAGGATGAGAGAGATAGAGATGATAGATAGATAGATAGATAGGTAGAGAGAGAGAGAGAGAGAGAGAGAGAGAGAGAGAGAGAGAGAGAGAGAGAGAGAACAGGATTTCAGAAACAGTGGCAGAGAGGCCTCAATGAATGGGGCAGACAGTGGAATGAAGGGGAAAAGTAGACACCCATTGGCAGAAAAATAGCATAGCATAAATGAGGCAGAGAAGGTTGGCTATAATCTCTAACATACATGGCTTTGATACACTTAAAAAAAAGAAACAGGCAGAGTAGATCAGGAGGTAGGATCCACCGAGATGATCTGTTTAGGAAATATAATTAACCTGAAAAAGAGTTTATGGGCCAGAAATTAAATATGAGAAAACAATGCTCTATGTGACAGGGAACCAGAGAGAAATAAGGGCAACTCAACCAGCACCTGCAGATAGGTTGGAAAGACAGGATACTTGTGTGCAGTAGAGAACTACTCAGCTATAATGAAATCCTTGAGGCTTTTGTAGGTAAAAGAATACAACTTGAGATCAAGTCCAGGAGTGAGGAGGTTTGGAACTACTTAGGTAAATAGCAGGTAGCCTCCCCCAATCTAAAAACTGAGAGGTTTGGTGGGACCCAAATTGCACAGCACCCTGTGGGAGTGAAAGGGGAGCAATGATCTAAACAAAGAAGGCAAAGGATATTGTTAATAGTGTATCAGGATCTAAAACCCATATTACACTGCTCTGTTTAGATGGATTATATGCTGTTCCAGTTTGTCTACTTGTACTAGATTTGAGACAGCTATCCTGAAAATAGCAGGATATAGTATGGTAGTCATCCTTAATTTCATATTAACTTAATCTGAAGCCCTGTATAACTTACATTGTTTTATCATGACTTATCTTAATTGAATCTGGTTTGTTAGATTGCTGTTTTATATTGAAAGATTATATTCAATTCTGTTATGATTGATAGTATCAAGTCTGAGAGTATAGGCAACTACACTGAAGATGACAAGATTCACTAGGATACCCATTCTGGTTTTATTATTACCTGCTTTTGAAGTTTTACTGTCTATAATGTTTTGTTTTTATTAATATTGCTATGTACTGCTATATTCAATTATACTATGCCCGATGATATGGACAATTCTATTGAAAATAACAAGAGACAACACAGTAACCATTGTAGATCACCTTGTACTGTGGTTTTATATGACTTTTTGTTTCATGTTTTTATAGGAATTTGTTTTGTTTTGTCTTGCCATGTTTTGTTTTTCCCTCTAATACAGAAAGGATAGATGTACATGTAGAGACTCATGCATGTGTTGAACTTATAAACAGTTTATGAGAACCAATTATATAATGCATGATGAAATGAACAGCTACTTTGAAGGAAAAGAGACACTACGGTACCCAATGCTGATTCTAAAACATGATGTTATGAAATCCAGCAATACTAACATTCTTTGTTCAGAGTGATTTTAGCCTGTTTTGTTTTGTTTAAGTTCAACATACATGAAGTTATGGACAGCTGTTTTGAAGAGAATGAGAGACATTAGGACAGCCATTGTTGGCTTCCCTATTGTCTGGTCTTGAAGACATAAAACACCTTCCTCATCCTGCTCAGATCAGTTCTATACTATGTTGTTTCGTATGAATTCCCTGTATGTGAAGATATGGACAACTATTTGGAAGAAAACAAGAATCAATATGATAGATAGTGAAGATCTCTGATTGTCTTGCTTTGAAATTTATGTCTTTTACATTGCTTTCTTGTGTTCTGTTTTGTTCTGTTTTATTGTGTTTAATTTTACCCTCTTTAAAATAAAATTTTAAAAAATAGTTCCTGAGAGACAGAAGAGGCCCCAAAAGTGAGTTGCCCCTGTGACCCTTTGTCAGGGGTAATTTATACCCCTGACACAATACCCAAGGCACAATGTGGGTACAACCTGGGTCAAACTGCCATCACTCTATAGCATTATAAGTACAGCTGCTGAGCTAATGTTGACCCAGTAGGGAAAGGAGTCATGTAGAAAGGGTACACAGAAAGAACAAAGGAATCTGGTGGAAGGTATGGGTCCCGATGCTCTGGTCACCATGTGAGCACTGATGCCTAGCTGGACTTCCTGGACAGGTGGTGCTACTTACAGTATAATGTTAAGTTATTGTTTATCCCTTATGGAGGTGTAGCCTGGCCACTGCACCTGCGTCATGAGGCCTGGACTTCTTCAGATGCACCTCCAGCCACAACTCTGGTGTTTTTACTTTTATGTTGACTTCTTTCAGAGTCTAGTTCCTTTTTGACTGTATATTAATTTGTATCTAACTTAGACGCCTATAATAAAGGGTGAATGACTAATTTTTATTAGTCATTTATTATCAAAAAGTGAGTAACCAGGTATATTAAGAAACATGTAGGCTATCAGAAACTATAGAAAACTGACTGAGAGAATCATTGCCTCATTAAATAGTGGTACTTAAAGAAATTATTTATACATATTTGCAGTACACAATAATTATGTTCATTGTGGGGAGTTAGTACCTGGATGTGAGATTTCTTAATTATTTTTTTAACCCCTTCACCTCCTTGCATCTCTTGGCCCTCTTCATATATATATATATATATATATATATATATATATACATACTTACACGTTTGTATGTTTGTAGTACGTGATGATCACATTCCTCATAGGGACTTGGTGCATGTGCACAACACTTCTCAACCACCAGCCTTTTTCAATTTTATTTTCCTCTCCTCCTTCCACCTTCCCTCCATCTCGTTTCCCTTCTCATGTGCCAAAGATCTATCTTGCTTAAATAGTATTTTTTTCTTCCTAAATATTGTGAAATGTGAATTCCTCAATCACATATTAATAGTAGCTTTTCTCTCTCAACTTTTGCTGGAAGCTGAAATAGAATTAGGGTCTCTGTAAAGAGGGCTTAACAGTTCTCAACCATACTTTTTCTCTGACAGTCTTTGGGAGATGGTCAATAAAATGACAGCAGTTCATTACAGATTAGAGCAGTAACTTATAAATAACTGGCTAGAAATGAGGGATGAGGACTAGAAAGGAAGGAAGGAAGAGGGGAAAAAGAAAAGGAGTAAGACATGACCGCAAAGCCCGGTGATTAGGCGGACTTCAGACTGGCCTGCAGGAGAAGAAGCAGGTAGGAGATGGGAAGAGGCAGGCGGCACATGGCCTTGTACACTGAGTAAAGCATTGAACTTTGTGTTCAGAGCGGGAGGAGGCATAGAGAGCCTTAATCAAGGAGGGACACGATGTGATGCAGAATGTATGTGAGGCCTCTGATTGTGTGTACAGCATGCCTGGAGAGGGTTGCAGGGAAAGCAGGGAGATGACAAGGAAGGAGGTGATTGTAGTGGGCCCTCATCATTTGCCAAGGATTAGGTGTGGGATGCAAGAAAAGGAGAAGAAAAAAGAGAGGGGTGCTTTTTGTGGCAGTTCATTGCAACCCAGGCTTACAGTGATCTTCCTGGGATATATTGTTTCCAGATACCCATGCATATTATCTGACTATGGCTGATTTTTATGTTCTTTTTTTTTTTTTTTTTTTTTTTGGTTTTCATTACTTGAGAACTCTCGATACTACAAAACACCAGAAGAAAACTATGAGTGACTAATACAATAAATAAGCAATGCCAGATTAGACCCCAAGGAATTCTTATCATAAAGTTACCAGGAAAAGACCCTGTACTATGTATGTTTGTAATAAAAAACTATTAAAAAGACATTAATACATGAGAAAGAACAAGAAAATATTAAAAAACCAAAAATTCAGGCATGTTTGGCAAAAAACCATAAAAAATCTTAAAAAAGGAAGATATTTTCATGAAATAAAATAATTCAGTCATAAGTTAAACACAACTGAACTAGTAAACTAGAAAAAAATTTGTGAAGAAATTATTCACAAAGCATCCTAAGCACAGAGAAATAGAAGATGTAGGTGAGAGGTTAAGAGATGAAAAAACTCTAATGCATGTCTAGGAGTATTTCTGGAGAAGTTGTCATATAGGAGTGTGACAGTTTCTTAGAGTTGATGAAAGATATGAGTTCTCAGATTTGGCAGCACAAATCCTAGTGGTGTGATCAATTAAAGTACATCATACTTGGGAATTTAGATGTACTGCAGAGACCAAGGAAAAGAAACCTTAAAATTCATCAAGGAAATTCCCAATATCATCTCCTGGGACCATGCCTTTATATTCAGATCTTTGAGGACATTCATCCAAACCATAGCACCTCTCCAATTCAATACTATAATGGAGACCTCGGCCACTGTAATCAGATAATGGAAGAAGTAAACATGTAGACATTGGAGAGAAGAAGATGATTCATCATTACTAAAAGAGTTTATGATTTTGTACTGGAAAAAGCCAAGAAAACAGTAAGAGGATTAAATTTCTTGGATACAAGGTGTGCGTCACTGTCATGGCCACAGTCACAGTCTTTGTTTTCATTTAAGTGCTCTGTGTTAGAGTCTGCACTAATGATGTGATGTGGTCATCTTATGAATCCTCACAACAAATTTAAGAAAAACACTATTGTCATCCTCTTTTTGCAGGGAAACATAGTTATTTACATGTACAGATCCAGTGCCTGCAGATCTGGGATTTGAGGTCAGAGATCTGAGTCCCAGATCCTAGTGTTTATTGCTGGGCTGTACCACTTCCAAAAAGATCCAATGCCAGTACATGGAGCAAGGGAAAAGGTGTTATTTACAATTGCCAGACAGAGCATAAAGGCCCTGGAGTAAACCAAATCAGATATACCTGAGACTTAAATGGAGGAGAATACTAGACACTGAAAGACATAAAAGCAAATCTAAACATGGAGAAAGTAACATCAGTCTTGTGAGGAGAACTGAGGGGTGCTCATTACTGTGAAAGTCATTCCTCCTTAATTAGTCTATACATTCACTGCAATACCAATTGGTACTTCAACAACATTTATTAGAAAGAAAAAATTTAAGGTGTTCCTGAAGTTCATTTGAAAGAGAAATTCAGAAGCCAAAATACATTTTTAAAAATTACAGGTTTGCCTATATGATAAAGTTTTCAATTTCAGATTTGCAAGCACTAAGAAGATTTTCAGCAAGTAGTTCTGGCAAGAGTTGGGAAATGGACATGCCACTTTGTGCTGATGGAGGTTTGAATTATTAATATCTTTTTGGAAAGTAATCTAGTGGTATCTATTAAAGTTGAATACATACATAGGCTTTAACCCAGCTGTTCCACTTTGGGGAAATTCTGTATAATTTACAGAAATCAAACCACTATAAGTAAACATATATATGGATATTAGTCCAGCATTGTTTGTGACAGAAAAAGAAATTTTCTGAGGAAAAAACTCTAAGTGACTGAATGATTTATGGTTCATTCCTATAACTAACAACTGTGCAACTTTTTAAAAGATTATTTTGCTTCTATATGTATCAAAGTGGAGGGAAATCCATAATGCTTTGATTAAGGAAACTAAAATTGCTTGATAGTAGTTACACTAACTTGTTAAAGCAAAATCTCACAATTTATACACTTTTATTCTATGTACTTTATGTATCTTTATATATATTTACTTACACATATGGATAAACATAAAGAACTTGGGAGAATTCATATAAAACTGTTAACATTGGTTATGTCAGTATGGTGGAATTAGTATGGAGATTGTCAGCTGTCTTTACATAGCTCCATAATTCTTGACTTGTTGTGTGTATTACTTTTGTACATAAAGAATTCAGTAAAAATAAATGAGAGGATAAAAACTTTCTACTTTCTCAAACATTTTTGCTCTTTAAAAATATATTTGATACAGCGTTTACCTTTTGTAATTTTGTAGTCATCATGACCAATTTTGCTGCTCATGGTAATATCCAAGGTAGAAATCCCTAGAGTTAAGAACCAACTATATACCTGATATGCCAAGCGGTGTGTATATGGTCTCATGTGCCACATTTATACAAGACCATAAAATGTACCGGTATAATATGCACAAAGAGTACTCAAAAATATAGTGAATGTTTTAAATTAAAATATTTATTACAGTCACTCGGAGCTTGGCTTGTCTGTAACACGTGCAGCACTGGCGGCATGCCAGGACCCGGGGACCATGTGGGGCAGCCCTCAGAGAGGCTGCTGGACCCCATCTACCCATATACCCATATACCCAGGGGGAACTTCTGAAAGTGGCACAGGTGGACCTCTGGGTGTTTTAAAGTTAGAATGATGGGCTGTCCCAGAAGACCACCTCACAGGACCGGGAACTCCAGCCAGCAGCATGCACGTTGCTGTGCTAGACCTGGGCCTCTCCTGTGACTCCTACCTTCCCAGAAGATGACCTCATGGGAACTGTGAACTCCAGCCAGTGGCATGCACAGGGCCATGCTAGACCAGGGCCCCTCCTGCATCTCCTGCCATCCCAACAGACCATGTTATGGGATCTGGGAACTGCAGCCAGCAGCGCACACAGGACTGGGCTAGGCCCAGGCCCTTCCCGAGACCCCTGACATCTGGGCAGATCCCTCCTGTGTCCCCGCAGTCCTGGCCACCCACCTCAGGACCTAGGAACTACAGCCCCTGATGTACACCCCCACAGTCTCACCACTGCCATGAGGGAAACCCCACCTCCTGGACCTAGTATTGCTGTTGATCTTCAGCTCCCACACCTCCCCCCAGAACCTTGGATTGCAATGGATTAACCATGCAGTATTGAGGGGAGACTCAGTAACCCTTCATCCAAATAGAAGAACTCAGCAGGCTTCCATCAGTGAGGTGAGTTTGCCCCTAAAATAGGAATAGAGTTTGCCACCTTCAGTGCATAAACAGGAGCAATAGCGAAGTCTCCTCCAGAAGTAGGCCATAGACGAGCTTGGCAAGTGGGTGGGTGAGTCCTTTCTCCACACAGAGAATATCAGATAGGTTGAAGAGGGTGCCAATAAGGCCTCCCCAAACCAGGAGAAAATAAGGGGGCCTGTGGGACACCCAGAAACACAGTAGGGTCCCAGCCAAGACAAACACTATAAACAGGGAGATCTGGTGACTCTGAACAACCTGAAGACATAATGACAGCAGGAACTAGGGGTTGATTTCCATCAGTACTCCTAGGCTTGTCAGTGTAGGAAGAACATAGGACTCACCCAACAGGCCCTGCAGGGGGAAATTCAGGTGTCTGGCCCACCTCTTCATTGTGGGACCCAGCAATTGGATAAACATTAACCTTACAGTAGGACACTGAGATACACATTACCAACAGTTGACACTAGTGGGATTGAAGGACCAAATATTAACCCAAAAGGGGAAAATGGCAAAAAGAAAAAGCAAAATGCAACCTCAAGCATCTAGTCCACTAGGAGCAAGTACAGGAGACATTGAAATAGAGGACTTCAAAAGCAACACACCAGAAATCTCTGAAAAGATAGCAAGTGAAATTAAAAAAAAAAAAAAAAAAACCTCCATGAGGCTATAGAGGAAATCAAGTTAGAAGTAATCTCTCATGTAAAGACAGAAATAAAAACCTTAGTAAAGGAGTTGTTCAGCACAGCTAGAGAACAAGTGGATAAAAAAAGAACAGGAGCATGGGACACTGATTGAAATCTTGAATGAACAATATAGAAAACAAGCAGAATTCATGAAACAAACTCAAAGAGACATCCAAGAAACAAAAAATTCTATTGAAAGCTGGCAAAACCATTTAAATGAAGCTGAGGATAGAATTTTGGACCTTGAGGACAGGATTGCAATTAGAGATCATGAAAGGACAGAACTTTTAAAAATAAAAAAGCAGCATGAAATGACAATCCAGGGGCTTCAAGATGATGCCAAGAGAAACAATATAGGATAAATAGGCATCAGTGAAGATGCAGAAGTCAATGCAAATGACACAACTAAAATATTCACAGAAGTAATGGCAGAAAATTTCCCAAACATGGGGAAAAAATCTGATATGCAGATAAGTGAGGTGTATAGAATGCCAAACAACCACAACCAACATAAATCTACACCTAGACATATAATAATTAAGATCCCAGACATGCAGCATAAAAACACAATACTAAAAGCTGTTAGAGGAAAGATACAACTCCCCTATCAAGGAAAACCAATTAGAATCATGGCATAATTTTCAGCACAAACCCTCAAATCAAGACAAGCTCGGAGTGAGGTATGTCAAGCCCTGAAAGAAAACAACTGTCAACCCAGACTGAAGTACCCAGAAAAACTTTCATTCAAATTTAATGGAGAAACAAGATACTTCCATGACAAAGAGCAACTGAAGAAATTCATGTCCACCAAACCAACCCTAGAAAGATTATTGAAAGACATACTAGATAGAGATAAAAATGACCACAATCCCCAGAACAACAACAACAGGTAGGACAAGCAATTAAACAAGGGGGAAAATCAGAAAGCAAACAACAGAACATAACATGGCAAAGTCGAGCCAGAACATATCAGTTATATCCATAAGTGTAAATGGCCTCAATTCACCTATCAAAAGAAACAGATTGACAGAATGGATCAAGAAACAGGATCCCACAATATGCTGTATGTAAGAAACACATCTGACCCAAAAGGAAACTCATAGATTAAAAGTTACTACATGCTTGTTAGTGGAAAAATTCAAGAAGAAAAACTAACAATTATAAATATATGTGCACCAAATACAGGAGCACCCAACTGTATAAGACAAATGCTAATGGACATGAAAAACCAGATACACAAGAATGCAGTTATAACAGGGGACCTTAATACTCCATTGTCACAAACAGATCAACTAGACAAAAAGTCAGCAAAGAAATGATAGAACTGAATCTTACCTGTGAGCAATTGGACTTAGTAGATGTTTACAGAGTGTTCCACCCAACCACATCAGAATACAATTCTCAGCTGCGCATGGGACATTCTCCAAAATAGACCATATACTATCCCATCAAACATTCTTAAGTAAATGCAAAGGTATTGATATTATCCCATGCATAATATCTGACCATAGCACACTGAAATTGGAAATTAATGGCAAAAGAAATTGCAAAACCTATATAAATGCATGGAAACTAAATAACAACCTTTTGAACAACCAATAGGCTACAGATGAAATTGAAGAAGAAATAAAGCAATATCTACAATTCAATGAAAATGCAGAAACAATGTACTGTAATCAGTGGGATGCAATGAAAGTGGTCTTAAGAGGAAATATATAGCAATAAATTGTCATGTCAAGAAAACAGAACGAGCACAAATAAACAATCTAATGCTTCATCTCAAGCTTCTAGAAAAAGAAGAGCAAGTTAAACTCAAAGCTCATAGAAGAGAGGAAATTGTAAAGATTAGAGCAGAAATCAATGCAATTGAAACTAAAAAATACAAAGAATTAATGAATCAAAAAGCTGGTTTTTTAAGAGAATGAACAAATTTGACAAATGTTTAGCTAGCCTTATCAAGAAAAAGAAAGACAAAAACCCAAATTCATGCAATAAGGACTGAAAAGGGGGAAATTACTACAGATCCCATGGAAATTCAAAAGATCATGAATACCTACTTTGAAAATCTCTACATACATAGAGTGGAAAGCACAGAGGAAATGGACAGATTTCTAGAAACATATAAACTACCAAACCTCAACCAAGAAGATACAGATTTTTAACAACCCACTATCAGCTATTGAAATTGAAAATGTAATTAAAAAATTAGCAACAAAGAATAGCCCAGGTCCTGATGGATTTACACTGAATTCTACAAGAAATTTAGAGAAGACTTGATGCCAATACTCCTCAAACTCTTCAGTGAAATTGAAAAGGAAGTAATCCTCCCTGAATCATTCCTGGAGGCAAGTATCACTCTTACCAAAACCAGAGAAAGACCCAACCAAAAAGGAGAACTATAGGCCAGTCTCACTAATGAACATTGATGCAAGATTCTCAATAAAATACCAGCAAATAGAATGCAACGAATCATCAAGAAGATTATACATCATGACCAACTGGGATTCATTCCAGGAATGCAGGGATGGTTTAACATATGCAAATCAATAAATGTAATACACCACATCAACAGAGCCAAAAACAAAAACCACATGATCATCTCAGTAGATGAAGAAAAAGTTTTTGATAAAGTTCAACACATGTTCATGATAAAAAACCCTTTAGAAATTCAGAATACACGGTGTCTACCTCAATCTCATATAGGCCATCTATGACAAACCAACAGCCAATATTATACTAAATGGACAAAAACTGAAAGCTTTCACTCTAAAATCAGGAACAAGACAAGGATGTCCACTATTGCCACTCTTATTCAATGTAGTTCTGGAAACACTCACTAGGGCAATTAGACAAGAAAGAGAAATAAAAGGAAAAGAGATAGGAAGAGAAGAAGTTAAATTATCACTATTTACAGATGACATGATACTCTATATAGGAGATCAAAAAAACTCCATGAAAAGACTACTAGAGGTAATAAACAAATTCAGCAGTGTAGCTGGATACAAAGTCAATGCTCAAAAATCAATAGCATTCCTGTACACAAACAAAAAACTCACCGAGAGAGAAATTATGGAAATATCACCTGTCTCAATAGTATCTAAAAAAATGAAATACTTAGGAATCAACCTAATTAAGAATGTTTAAGACCTATATGCTGAAAATTATGTTATACTATAAAAGGAGATTGAAGAGCATATTAGAAAATGGAAGGATATTCCTTGCTCTTGGCTAGGAAGAACCAACATTGTGAAAATGGCCATACTTCCAAAACTGTTATACAGATTTAATGCAATCCCAATCAAAATACCATTAAAATACCTCACAGATCTAGAGAAAACATTCCTAAAATTGATTTGGAAACAAAAGAAACCTAGAATAGCAAAGGCAATTCTGTGCAACAAAGGCAAGGCACAAGGTATCTCAATTTCTGACTTGAAACTATACTACAAAACCACAATGATAAAATCAGCATGGTACTGGCAAAGAAATAGACCTGAGAATCAATGGAACAGATTAGAAGACACATACACAACTATAAAGACACTCAGCCACCTTATATTTGCCAAAGGTGCTAAACATGTTCACTGGAAGAAGGATAGCCTCTTTAGTAAATGGTGCTGGAAAAATTGGCTCTCCATATGCAGAAGACTGAAACTCTATCCATGCCTATCACCATGCAGAAAACTAAAATCTAAATGGATCAAAGATTTAAATATTAAAAAAGAAACACTAAATCTACTGGAAGACACGGTAGGTAGAAGTGTTGGAGACATAAGTTTAGGCAGATAATTAATGAACAAGATGCAAACTGCATAGGAAACATTTCAAAGAATCAACAACTGGGATCTCATACTATTGAAAAGTTGCTACATTTCAAAGCAAATCACCAACAGAGTGAAAAGAAAACCTACAGGATGGGAAAGAATTTTAGCCAGCAACCCCTCAGACAAAGGACTTATATCTAGAATATATAAAGAACTGAAAAACATCAAGCCCCTGAAATTCAAAGACCCTCTTGAAAAATGGGCATTCTGAGATGAACACACAGTTCTTAGATGAAGATATACAAATGGCAAATAAAAACATAAAGAAATGTTCACCATCACTCATTATTTGAGAAATGCAAATTAAAACAGCATTGACATTTCATCTCACTCTGGAAAGAATAGCTGCCATCAAGAAATCAACTGATAACAAATGTTGGTGAAGCTGAGGGGAAAAAGAGCACTGCTCCACCGTTGGTGGGAGTGTAGACTGTTGCAGCCACTATGGAAATTAGTATGGAGAATTCTCAGAAGACTAGGATTGAAAGTTCCATTCAATCCAGCTATTCCCCTCCTGGGTATTTTCCCAGAAAACTGAAACAGTCATGTCACAGTGGTATATATGTCCCCATGTTCATAGCAGCACAATTTGTAATAGCTAAATCTTGGAAACAACCAAAATGCCCATGAACTGCAGAGAGGATGAGAAAGCTGTGGTATTTTTCTACAATGGAATATTACTCAGCTATAAAGATCTTGAGGCATTCATAGGTAAATGGAGGCAACTTGAGACTATCCTTATAAGTGAAATAAATAAGAATCATATTGATAAATATCACATTGTGTCTTTAACATAAAAAGTAATAAGAACTGTAGGAGTAATAAAACTCAAAATGTGTAATTGCTGTTGTAAAAAAGAGAGGCAAAGAAAGTGATCTAAAAGGTATAATGCATGTCTGTTTAAGTGTGTAAGATAGATTACCATATTACTAAGTTTTTCTTGGATCATTGAACAGAATTGTTTGCAGTCTCACTGTTTGAATGTCTACTTTGTGTGCTTTAATTTTGTAACTTGAATAACTATTTCTAAGATAACAACATGTAATTTATCAACTAGCGATTTCTTAGTGTTTATTTTTTTGAAATTCTGTATTATTTCTACCCTTTTTTCTGTTTTGCTTTTTTCTCTTTAAATAAAGTTTTAAAAAATTTATTATAGTAAAAGACACATTACCATTAATCCTCCTCAGAATATTCCTCCTTGCTTCAAATACACATATCCCATCATTCTTGCCACTTTCTAAAGCAGTTCTGGAAATCCTGTTTCCTATCTTCATGATCTGTCATTAAAACAAAAAGTACAGTGACTGCTACTGCTGAGTGACATCCAATGAAATAGCAGGCTCGGATAACATTATGGTATATTTTCATCCATCTTATTTACCATATCTGGAATCTTACGATTTCTGGTTCACAAGTCAAAATGACCATGAAAAGTAAATTTTTTGAACTGATTGGGACATTGAATCAGCCATGAGTCACAATTAAAGACACATAAAAGAAGACTTCCGGAACTGCTTCAGAAAGTGTCAAAAACCAGAAGTAATAGGAGTTTTTCAAGTGAGGGGGATTACTGGTAATGTGTCTTACTCTAGTAATTTTTTAAAAAATTAATCATTCATTGTATTTTGGGGGTCGCATTTCATATTATGTGTAAAAGCATCCCATTTCCACTAATTAATAGCTTAGTAGTTTTTTGACATTAAGCCTCAAATAAGTCCTATAATTAATGCTGTTCTCTTTATAGTGATTTGTTAAATTCCAAATAAACCCCTACAGTAGTCCTTCGTTCATGTCAGAATTTCTAATTCATTTTATTTAAGCAAGCAAATATCTTCTGCTACAAATATGAATATTATCAGCCCATCAGTAGACCATTTGGCTAGGAGAGAAGAGGAGGGACTCTTTTATCCTTCAGCACTATTTGAGAGAGGCTCTTGTGCAAGGTGAGTGGGCTAGTTGAAAGAAATTCTCAGTAAGAATTGCTATAGAGCATGCTGGCTAGCATCTTTCTGACATTTTCTTCTCTCTTAGAAATCCTTTGCCTTCTCAAAAGCCTTGGAATTAGCAATAGGTACTGCTCAGGTCAAGTTTAGTTCTTGCTAAGTTTTTTTTTTCTGCCCCACTAAATATGAACAAATACAATTCCTGAGCCTTTTGAATTTTGATTGTCCTTTCAATTGTTCCTGTCACTGTTAAAAATTCTGAAGAAAAATGCAATCTCACAGTAAATCCTTTTAACAATTTTTTTTCCCAAAAATTGTGGTAAAGTACAAGTGGCATAATATTCACCATCTTGGCCATTTTAAAAAATACAGTGTGGCAGTGTTAATACGTTCATAAGTGCAATCAACCACTAGAACTGTTTCATCGTGCAAAACTGGAATTCTACGGTCATTAAACAATTCCTCAACCTTTCTCCCTGCAGCCCCTTCAAACGAGCACCCACTTCTGTTTCTATGCCTTTGACTCCTCTGGATTCTTCACATAAGTGACACCAGACAGAGTTTATCATTTTGCAATTGCTTTATTTCATTTAGCATATCTGCAACATTCATCCGTGTGATTGCATGTGTCAGAATTTCCTTCCTTTTTAAGGCTAGATAATATCACTGTGTGTACATTAGAATATATGTATATATATTCAAAATACATATTCAAAATTTATATTAAATATATTTAAGGAATATATATTTAATACATATGTATATATTCAAAACACTTATATTATAAAATAAAAGGCCACTATTTTGACTCTTACAGAACCTATATTTGTTCATTTATTTATTGATCTTGCCTAGTATGTGGCTGGCTGCGAAAAACATCTGTGACAAAATCATCTGTGTCACTGCCCTGGAAGTTCTCAAGTGGGGGCTACAACTGCAATCCTAGGTCAGAGAGGATATTTGCGCAGTTATTACAATAACAAAGAAAGACATATCACCTTAAATTGACCATGTTTCATGCCCTATTATTTCTAAAAATTCCTTAGATTTCTCCCTTATAAAATTCTTCTTCTTACAGAGGATCAAGGTGAGCTGAGAACATGCTGTCTGATAATTTTGGACTTGTGTTTGTTTTATTGATTTAAATTCTACCTCTTACAGAGAGCAGACTCTCATTTTATTCGTCACTCAGTGATGAATATGTTCTGAGAAAGGCCCTAGAAATACAGGACTGTGCAAATGTCACAGAGTCTACTTCCACAATTGAATACCCCACGATGTCACCAGATGATATACTCTTACTGCTGTCCCATATGTGCCCTGTTGTTGACCAAAGTGTCACTGTGCAGCAGGACTGTATTTATGGTTTACATTTTTTGTCATTGGAAGTATGAGAGAGACTACTGAGCCCTGCTGTTGCTGTAGTTTAAGGCCGACACACACTTTTACTATGCAGTAGACAGAGCCTGTCCATCAGGCACGGGACTTGCTTCTCCGGTCAGATCAGGCAGTGAGCGCTAGGGTCAAACTTCCCCCTCAGTATCAGTGCAGAACGGTTGGACCTCGTTTCACTTTCCCTGAGTTCTTGGCTTCATTCTTTTCTGTGCTTACGAGGCTGTGCCCTTAACGCTTTACTTTTAAATTGATAAATGTGCGAATTTGACCCTCAAATGGGTAACAGGACAGGAAAGTGAGACCAGCTCCGGTCACACTGTGCACTTTATTTTCTATCAATAGCCCTGTTACCGCGCAGACTCTTGGGTTTCCTGAGGAATGGAGCCATTTTGTAAACAAAACGCTGTCATTTTAAGCCATTAGAATGCATTATATGAGGCATAATGGCCAAAAGAGAGCTGGCGGGGGAGTTGAAGCGCAGAGTGAAATCTTGGTGCCCTCAGTCTCCTGGGATTTGACTGCCATCATGAACTCAGCCTTCCCATTATCCAACTGTATGAAAAAAAAAAAAAACAATCTCTGGCGCAAAGGCAAATGTGTGCTTTCTTTCTCTAAATTGGAAAGGAAATACTGTATGTGCAAGATCTCCGAGACTTAGTAATTCTGACTCCTGTTTGTTCTTTCAGTGGAATCTGGTTGTTTTCAGAATGTATTCTTCTTGCAGATGTTCTTTAAAAAGACCCCTTCCTTTTTATGTTTTTCTTTTGTAAGAAAACTTGACTCTGGCTCTTAAGGTAGTGGAGAACAGTTTTAGCTGCTAAACGGCATCATCTCTCATGTTTTGGGATTTGGTTGGAACATTCAGTGTGCTCATGCATCTTATGTGGTAAAGCACTGTAATTTTAGTTTTGTCAATAGGAAAGCAGGTGATTCCTTGAGAGGTCAACTGTAATATAGAATTCTGTGTATTAGTCTGGGCCCTATGCAAGGTAGATGATCCAACAGAACTAAACATGTAAAAGGTTTCATTTGGGGACATTTCTGTGTGAGAGAAAATGGGAAGAATATCAGAGAGGGCTGGAAGCAGTTCTGCTCAGAGTCAGTCTGACTGTAGAGAAGAGGCTGGGAAGGGCAAGTAGGAGCATCAGGGATCGCTATGCAGCCTAAAGAAGGTTTATCAAGGCCCATTTGGGAGTCTTGGAGCCAAAGTAATGGTCAGAAGAGTGCAGTGTCTCCCAGGACCCTGGAACCTGATGACTTAGCACACTCTGCTCATTCACAGGTGGGAACAGCAGGAGGAAGGGTCTTGGCCCCTGGTTAATTACACTCCCTTGTCACTGGAGGGCTGTGAGCCATTAGCACGGTTGCCTATTCTGCATCTTTAGTTCCAGGTTTTGTAGAGTCCTGTTATCTGGCACTAACATTATTAATGGTTAGTGCTGTGTCTCGTTTTAAGTAAGTTTCCATTGAAGTTTTGTTTGTTTCTTTGTTTTCTCCTGTGGTACTGGGGATTGAACCCAAAGCCTCACACATACTGGCAAGCAATCTACCAGTGAGTTACATCCTTAGCCTTATTTACTTATTTATTAATTTAACTTTGAGACAGTGTCTCGCTAAATTGTCTAGGCTGACCTCAAACTTGTGATCCTCTTGCCCCAGTCTCCCAAGCTGCTAGGATGACAGATGTGAGCCATCACCCCTGGGCTCCACTGAGTTTGCATTTCACCATTCATTAATTGAAAGCTTCCTAAAAGCAGCCAATTAACACCACCGGTCATCCAGGATCGTGGTACTCTCTGGAGGACTCTGACGGGGCGTAAGTAGAGAAAAGCGTGAACACACTTAGGCTTTTATTTCTGTCAAATCTAAGATTTAATGTGCTCGTAGGAGCTTTGTGGTCACATTCCTTTGTCATTTATTGGTGTGGCATCACTGGAGCTGGGCTTATGCTGGGCTCCCAGACAAGTCTAAGCAGACCTGTTCCAAGCAGGAAGGAGGCTGAGGAAACTTTTGCTGTACTTGGGTGTTCCAGGGTACCCACCATGGTGGCAGCAACCCGGGAGCCAGCAGCGTTGGAGCGGGAAGCTGCTACTGTCAGTGCAGACTGCATCTTCTCACCTAGGGAGCTGAGTGATGGCCAGCGAGGCAGCACAGGGTAAAACACAGCCTACCAGCATGAAGCAGAAAGCAGCAGGGTCAGAGCACCTCCTTGTTTCTGTCTTCCAAAGGGACTTGATTTACATGAAAACCCGTAGCTGGGGTAGTTTTCAGCCTGCGGACTGCAGTTCAAGAAGGCCCTGCAGTATAGGAAAGCACGGTACAAACAGAAGGACACAGACTCCAAGGTCTTCAGCCTGCCTCTTCCCTGGTATGCTGTGTATCGCCTTGTTGAATCATTACCATGTTGTAGTAAGATACAACATGGTAATGAATTACTATCCTCATTTTCCTGACACTGAGATGAGCATCTGGTGAAGGCAGGCTTTGTACTGGAACTTGTCTGTTTTTAGAGCTTTGGCTCTTTATTACCAAAGTATTTATTTATTTCCTTTGTGTTCACTCTTATGGAAAGTGCAAAGTCTAAGTTCCCTTTTCTCTAGGGATCAAGCTCCCCTCATTCTAGATAGTTGAGGTGAATATTTTTGTCTTTATTCAGGGAATGAGTACATGAGCCTCTTCAAGCTCTCTCTCTTCCTTTGAGTCCAAGTAAAGGATGTTGTCAACTGTCTTGTGATCCCTTCCCCAGCTGCTACTGTGAAATGAGGAACAGAGCAGACCCTGGTGAGCATAGTCAGGTCAAGGGCTCAAGCTTTAGATTCTTAGTCAGACCAGCATTCTTTCCTTTCCTCCCCTGACCTAGAACTAGACCCGACCCCTTAGTTAAATACCCACAGCACATCAAAGAAGCATTGCTTAAGGCTTTGGAGACTGTAAAGACTTACTGCTCACAGAGAAAAGCTTTAAGTGGACAACACACCCTGTCCACGACAGGTGCCTTCATGCAACCCTTCGCAGGGGGTCTTTTTGAGCTACCCCTGGCCTTACCCTCCCCCTGCCCCCGTGTTATCCAGCAGTCACTGCAGAACCTAACAAACTTATTAGGTTCTCCAAGAAGGAAGGTACAGTCTTCTGTGAACAAGTATGGATTTTAACTGAGATACTGAGGATGACAAAGCAAATGTGAAGGAAGGCGCAGGATCTCTTTTGTTTTCCCTGTGAGTCCTCAGATGGGAGAGAGACTGTGAGACTCATGAGGAAGAAAGGAGGATCCAGGTTGAATGGATTCAATTCCTTTAGCGCCTAACCTGATTCTTAATTCAGGTAAAATCACCTGCCTTACTTTCAAAGCTTACATTCATCTAGTCTCCTTCCCTGCTGGTACCAGCTATAATGCTGATAAATTGCACACCTTGTGAATGAGAATGGGGACATTCAGCATCTATAACTATGTTTTAGATGGCAGCCAGAGAAGACATGAAAGCTGTGTGTGGGATGTGCATTAATTCCACCTTGGAGCCTGTCATTTCTCTTGCTGTTGTTCCAGTCTTGCAGCAAGTGGAAGGAAAATAGCGTGTGCAGACTTGGATAATATTGGTAATTACACTCATCACACGAGAAAGCAGGGAGCAGCCTTTGTTCAGCAAATAAACAAAACCCAACATCCAGTGAATCACATTCTTACAAAGCAGTATGTATGTACGCAGGGAGACGGGATGTGCTGTCATGGAGGGTCTTGAGGCTTTTATGTTTCTCTTAATAACTAGAAATAGGTTGTTGGGCTGTTTCTGTCTAAAATAGCTTGGTGTCTTTTCAGAAGAGTGAGCCACAGATGTGGTTAACAGAAAGCGCCTGTAGGGCTTTCAGAAAAGGGAGAACCAATCTGTTATATTCCTCTATCTTAGCTTCACCAGGAAAAAGGCTGGGGGGCTTTTTTGGAACAGCATGGGCCTTCAGACCCACCTGGCTATAATCTAAGAAGGGTGCTCCGGTGAGTTCCTAATTTTGGCCTGATTCCCACAAGTGGGAGTAAACTTCCTTTCATGGGAGTATTACGTGCCTGGATTCTTGAGAGAGCTGGAGACCACTGGACAGTTTCTAGATAGTTTTTAATTTGGGAAAACATTTCTTTGCCTTTTGTGCTGTATTTTGCTCCTTCAGTGGCATAGCTGGTCTTTTCCAGACAGGGTCTGAAGTTGATACCCAGTTTGTAGAGTGGGCCAGGCAGCTGAGCTTGGAGCAGCATCCATTTTCAAATAAACGAGAGCGTAGTCCTTGCTGAAGGCAAGACCTGCGACCCTTGTCTGTGTGTTCTCATCAGAGTGTGTTTCCTGTGGGAGTAACATTTCTCATTCAGTCCAGCCTCATGGGTATTTACTGGGATCAAATTATAAAGTGAACATCCTGTCACAGTCCCAGAATATTACTGTGTTGTCAAGAATTCATTTATAAGCCTGCGCTTTATGTCCAATGGGAACTCAACGTTTTATAGAGATTGTCTTTTATATTGCAGGAAAGCCATGTTACCATATAAATAGTATAACCCAATATTTGGCATATAAAAAACCCTCCATAATGATGAATAAATGAAGGATGCTATCCAAAAGAAACAACACAGTAGTATGGAAAGAGATTTAACAGAAATACTCTGTCTCTCAAGTTCATACCCTTTCGGTATGATTTTTATGATGAGATGTGTTTGTGGGAAAATGCTGAGTATATTTAACACAAACTGATGATGTCTGTTCTTTTGGTTTTATGGTAAGGAGAAAAGAGAAAGGATGCACAAAAGGAGATTCAAGAGTAGACAATATGGCATGTATTTATATACATTTTTTTCATTCAGTTCTCTAAAAAAACCCTGTGCGTAGCTATTATTAATCTTGATTTATGTGTTAACCAAGGGTGGCTCAATGCATAAAAGTGAATTTATTCCAGGAAGCCATTTAAGGTTACTATATTATCTAAGGTTATTAGATACTTACAGAAATTTTGGAGGGGCTAAACGAATAAACTCTAGGCACACCCATTTGGCAATAACTTTAAATAGTTCAAAGCTGACCATTGAGGACACTGGGACCTCTGAGTTTGCCTCTGGAACTTCTGGGTCAAGAGCACACCTGCAGCTGCAATCCAAGGAAGAGCAGGAAGCTCCCTCCTGTCTCTGTTCTCTGGCCCACAGAGCTGGTGGCTGGCCCTTGATATGTGGAGTGAAGCCACTGCCTTTACCACTGTGTCTTCTTAAAACTTGAGAACCTGAGAACAGATGCCCTGGACCTCACTTCCCATGACTTTTGCTATTGAACGAGCATCCAGAGGGGCAGGAAAATCACTTCCGCCTTAGTCTGACCTTCCAGATCTACAGGAAGAGGCTCAGTGATGGAACCAGACATCTAGGACTGTGCTATAGCATCTTGGAGTGAGTTTTAGACTTTCCAGCCTCTCCATTGTAGACAGGTACATGGGAGGAAATATGAAAAGATAAAGTTTTGCCCTCTGAAGTTATCATTTGTAGTAATTTATCATAGCAGAGCTTGGGGACAAGTACATACCCAAGCCTTACATGGCAAGTGTATTCCTAATAAATCGTAGTCTGTGCTCCTTATTTCTTTACGATACTTTCAGCACTACTTGGCTTTGTTTCTGATTTCACATTTGTTTGGTAGTGTCTCAGAAAAGTTTGACATGCTCCTTCCCTAATTTTCCCAAATATCTCTGTCAAGAGCTCATTAGCTTATAAATAGATGAGGCATGTATCTTTAAATAATTCTGTGGCACAACCTTTTACAAATTGATTGCTTGTTTGTTTTATGACTTTCAGATAAGTACTGGAGAGGAAAGAACAGAGAAGGGGGTGGGGCAGGTACCATGGAGAATTGTAACCTCAGCTACCTCTAGTTGAGTACCACCTGCATCCCAGAGCAAGTCGAGGCATTTTAGATAACATCACTCTTTTTTTTCTTATAAGGCAGGATTCACAACCCTATTTTACAAATTAAAATATTGGAGTTCAGAAAGACGAGCCACACAGGGAGTCGGTGGTGGAAATAATACCTTTCCTCAAGCTACTGGATTCCAAGGCCTGTGTTTTCTTCTTTTTACTCCATCCTCAGCTGCTTGAAGTCTGACTTTGAATTAGAGAAGTAAGTTCAGAATGTTTTAAAAATATAACTATGAGTTATTACCAAGCTTGAGGCTTGAAAGACTATTGGCATGGGATGGTTCTTAAAAGGGAAAATAATAAAGAACATCAGGGAAAATATTAGAAAAATAATTTTCATCCTTATCCCACTACTTCTAATGCACATGCACCTAAACACTCAGTGTAATCTTGAAAACTATGTTGAAATGTGTGAGCAAGATATGTGTTAGTTTATATATAATGTGATAATTTATAACTCAGTGACATTTTACTTGCTGAGAAAATTTTTTCCTTGATGTGATATCTTTCCTAGAAAGAATCCAAAGTTGTGTACGATAACACTGTATGTCCTTCCCTTTCTACTCTAATAATGGGTTGAGGTTGTTCCTTCACTTGTATTAGATAATCCAGTAGCATAGCATCTTCTACCTATGTTGAAAGCACAACATTGTAATTAGTGTTTTTTACATGAAGAGACCCAGGAAAGACAATCAAATGATGACTTGATAGTGTATTTTTTATGTTGACACAGAACACTTTGGCCATAGTTTTGACTCTAGCCTATAGTTAGAAGAAACATATGATCTACAGACAAACTGGAGTTAACGTATTATATGAGTTAACCACGTTAATGTCAATAAAACAGACCTAGGCATTTTGGTTACTGATTTCCAGCACTGTCAACATTTTCCAGCAGTTGTAACTCAGAGCATCTAAATGTTCACATTCTCTTACAGAGAAGATGGCTGAGCTAGTTTATAATGTGAACATTCAGATGCTTTCGAATTTTGAATGCTGGAAATTATAACTTTTTCAGGAGCCAAAATGTCATTCTCAGAAAGGACTGTTGTTTTAGTAGTGCAGTGCTTCCCTGGCTACTGGTCATTGCTGATTGTATTAGTCATGTTTCCTACCACTGGGACACATTATACCACACCCACAACTGAAAGGAGGAAAATTTTAATTTGGCTCATGGTTTCAAGGGATTCAGTCCATAGCTGACTGGTTCCCAGGCAGAAATATCCTGGGAGAAGGGGGTGGCAGAGAAAATCTTAGTTGTGGCCATCAGGAAGCAGAGCAGGGTAACAGTGCCAGAGGAAGGGATGAGTTGACACTCCACCTCAATCCTCACTGTCAAATATGTCGTGCTCTCTCTGCTCCAATTAAATTCCTTGAAAAGGTTGCACAAAGAATGGGTGATTGAAAATATCCTGGGCTAAGAATTTAGCTCGGTGGCATAAGCACCTGCCTTGTAAATGTTCAGTCGTAAGTTCGATCCCCGGTACCGATAAAAAAAAAAAAATGAAAATATCCTACTCAGAATCACTCTTGCAGAAGGATAGATCGTTCCCCACACCCTTGCTTCTGCTAGCTGCAGAAGTGTGCTGACATTGCCCTCAAATACACATACAGCCTCTCTCTCTGCCTTTGCAGGGTGGTGCAATGCTTTTTGTCACAACAGAGACCCAAATAGCATATGCCATTGTTAGGCAGGTCTGCCCTTATAATGAGGAACATACCTTCATCTGATAGATAATTTAATTCAAAGAGTGACTTTTGATGCCAGTGTTGCTATTGTGATTTAGGATTGTATTTATTTAGGTTGTTTAAGGACAAGAAATTTATGTATGTTGCCCACTTAAGAGTATATGTTTCTTTTTATTCGTCTTTTTACACGTCTTAATAAATGTTTAGTTAGCAATCTGCGGTGCACAGCACTCAACACCAGTGTCCTCATTTTAAAGGTACAGTATTGTTGGCAGAGCCAATGTGCTGTCTATAAGTGATTTCAAGATTACCTTGAGCTTTTCACATAAACTCCATGCAGCCAACATAAATGAATTTGTGGTGAAGTAATTAATATTTTATGAAAAACCCAAATGTTAATAATGAAAGCTTGCTGATATTAGCAGAGTGTCTCAGATATGCAGCAGTGAGGATTAGAATTCTCTTTCTTGTTATTGTTTTCTGTAGCCCCTGGTACAGGTGGCATGTTTTAGTCGTTTTCTTGTCAGAGACCAGATACTCAACATCTACAACTTAAAGAAGGAGAGATTTATTTTGGCTCACAGTTTTAGAGGATGCTGTCCATGGTTGGTTTGCTTCAAGACAGAAACAAGATGGAGGAAGAAAGCTGCTAAGAGCCAGTGACAAGAATAGACTTTCAGTGCACACCCCCAGCGACATACCTCTTCCAACCAGGCCCTATCTACTAACAGCATGTTCAACTATGAACTCATTGATGAATTCATCCACAAATAAGCAAAGCACCTTCACCTTCCAAAATCCCAACTGCTGAACACATGAGAGACATCTTAGGTCTAAACAATAATCATGGCATATTGTTAAAATTCTCACCAGTGGTGAATTGAGAGGCTGTATCAGTGAAAGAGAATACACTAATAGGTTGATTACCTAATGCATTTCAAGCTTGGGGCAAAATGTTGGCTATTCAGTTTGGGCACTTATTGGTAAGAAACACTGATTTTTCAATAGAAATATAAAAAGTAGCTAAGTGTGAGTCAAAGGCAACTGAAATCCAAGTGTGAAAGTCAGAGTCTCATTTGATTGTGTGCAGAGAAATTCCAATCTCTTCTGTCAGGAAGGCAGAGAAAAATAAGACTTAAGCCCTTTGGGGAAACTTGGGTTCCAGATACACACCCTGGCAGTAGCTGGAGAGAAGGTGGGGAACCAGATTTCCATGAGTACTAGATCAAGAGGACCAAAGTGTAAAGCTAGACAGATATATGTATTTACTTGGAAGTACACTCCTGAGACAAAGGTAAATACATTTCACTCTGACAAAGACTCCACAAGTCATTTAAAATTGTTACTACAATGGCTCCTAGAAGAACAGAAAGTGTTGATCTATGCTGAGTGAGGTTGAACACCAGGGCTGCTAGAGCAGCCATTGCCAGGCAGAGGTCCAAATTGAAGAGGGTTAAAATACTCCAGGAGATAAGCAACTATGGATGGCTATTGCTACAGTTTGTGTCTGGATGTCCCCCAAAGCCTCATGCAGTCATAGGTGGGGCTTTTTGGAGGTGGCTGCATCTAGAGCATGTGATGTTGGAATTAAGGGTGTGATGCTGAGATTAGTTCATAGTGCAATACTAGGATTGAAAATGTGACTGCTAGAGCAGATAGCCTGGATAAAATATAAGGGACAAAAGGAACTGCTGTCATGGTTGCTTTTTGTGTGTCACTTGTTGCTTGCTGCTTTTGCTACCTTCTGCCTGCCGTGAACTCTTTGTCTTCTGTGATGCCCCTCTGTCATGCCACCCTGCTTGCAGTCAGTCAGCTATACACTGAAACCAGCTATGATAGACCTTTTAACCTTGGGGGTCAGGTATTTTGTCTCATCAACAAGAAAAATAAGATTTTATGCATATGATCAGATGGACAGATGTATAAGACCACATGAGATGGTCTTGGAAACATCTTTAAACATTCTATGGTAGCTCTCTGTAGACCAGAATTGACAATAAGAGATGCAGTAGATGTTGTGGTGAATATAGATTGTGATGAGGATGATAGTATCCCTTCCAAAATAGAGACCAGGTGTTGGCTTCTAATGAATGTGGTACTTCCTATACTCCATCTCAGTGTCTGTTTTAAAAAAAATCCACCCAGCCTGTAAGATTCAAAGTGCTGTGCTAGTTAGAGAGTGACAAATTCATACACACACACATCAAAGTGTTATTTCAGAAAAATCAAAGAGAAAATGAAAATACTAACGGCTGCCTGAGAAAAAGGAATTTTTTAAAAAGCTGCAATTAGACTTGCAGTATTCTTGTTATCAGTAACAATTAATGACAGGGACAATGGCATAACATCTTCAAAGGCCTGATAGAATGAATACAAATGGGAACTCTGTATCCAGAGAATCTATTATTCAAAAACTAAGGGCAAGATGGGTGTAGTGGCACATGCCTATAATCCCTGTACTTGGGAGGCTGAGACAGGAGGATCATTGCAAGTTCAAGACTAACCTGGGCTACTGCATAAGGAGATCCTATCTCAAAAAGACAAAAAGCAAAACAAAACAAAATAAACAAACAAATAACCTAAGGGTAAAATAAAGACATTCTGAGACACGCAGAAATGGAGAGATTTTACCACTCTTCTATCTGATGAAAGGATCACTAAAAAAAGATGCATTTCAGCAAGAAGAAAACTTACTCATCAGAAAGTAGATGTGAGTTATAACCTTTTAGAAATTACTAAATGTAGCAATAAACCTAAATAATTATAACTACTCTTTCTTTCCAGTAATGTTAGTATACACACTGCCTGCATCTCTTTTGTAGTGTACTACTTAGCTTAGATTTTCCTTGTTACATGTCATAGGCCCTTTCTACAACTCCTAATATTGGCAAATATTCAACATGCTATCATAGCACTTGGCAAGTTAATAAAGATATCCAGAGAATAACACAGAAGTTTTTTTTAACACTGTAAAACTGGATTGATTGATTCTCACACATTCACCTCCTAAAATCTGCATTCAGATTGGTGTCTTGCCTAAAGAGTCAGCAGGTCTTGGACATTCTGAGCTGCTTAGAGGATTGAGATTGTAACTGTGAAGTCCAGGAGCGCTGAGGTTATAGTCTACATGTTATTTTAAGAAAAACTGATAGGATTAATGTTTATTGAGCACTTATTACATGTTATAGATGTTAATATATGCTCAGTCCCTATGATACATGGGTTATTTAGAAGTATGTGATGATAATGAGTATTGGTGAGGATGTGGAGAAGAGGGAACCTTGTACACTGTTGGTGGAAATGTAAATTAGTATAGCCACTATAGAAAACAGTATGGAGCTTCCTCAAAGAGACTAAAAATAGTTACCATCTGATCCAGCAATCCCACTACTGAGTATCCGTCCCAAAGAAAGAAAGTCAGTATGCCAAAGAGATATCTACACACCTAGGTTTATTACAACACTATTCACAATAGCCACGGCATCAGTCGAGGTGTCTGTCAGTGAAGGAATGGATAAAGAAAATGTGAGACATGCATCAGGCTATTATGCCCTATAAAAAGAATGAAATCCTGTCATTTGTAGCAACACAGACAAACCTGGAGGACATTAAGTGAAATAAATCAGTCACACAAAGACAAATACTACCTGTTTTTACTGGGATGTAGAAGCTAACAGTTGATCTCATAGAAACAGAGAGTGAATAGTGATTACTAGAGTCTGGCAAGGGGAGGGAGACAGGAGGCTGGGGAGAGGGGTTGGTTAACAGGGACCAGCGTAGGATGCAGCTGGGTAAAAGAAACAACTTCTAATGTTTTATAGATCAGTAGGGTAACTATGGTTGAATACATTTTTCAAAAGTGCTAGCAGAGAGGATTTTCAGCATTCCACATACAAAAAGTGATAAACGTTTAAAGAGTAAATGTGTAAAGAGATAAACATGCCAATTACCCTAACCTGATCATTGTATATTGCATACATGTATTGAAATTTCACATTTACTCCCTTAAAATTATTAAAATCTAAATTTAGTTATTTATTTCAACATTTATATTAGTATACATTTACAATAGCAATAAAATTACTAATATGAGGAATATTTTAGGGATTCTGTTAGAATTCTTTAAGTGTATTTGGATACAGGTTCATATTTCTTTCCTAAAACACCAAACTCCTTATGGACGGGAGCTACGCTGTGTACATTCTCACATTTCCAAGACCTATCCCGAGCTCAGGACATGTCGTCTGCCCAATTGCACTGTGCTTGTGGAGTGAATTGGCTAAGTGTAGATGTGCTTCAGCAGTGCTGTCACCCTCTTCAGAAGTGACAGAGGACCAGGTCCCACAGGAGGCAGCTCACTGCTCTGTCCTCCTGCACGCAAGGAATGTGAACACACTCCTGTGTGTTTTCTGGTAGCTACTGTAGAAACACAGAGACCCCCGATTGACTGCAGACCTGAGGCAAGTTCCTTTCCTTCCCTTGAATGCTGCAGCTCCTCTCGCAAAATGCCACTGTTTTGGAACCCCAAATTTCCTTGTTAGAGTTGGAGAAGGGTTTTGCTCACCTAATGTTAGAATTATCATTGGAAATTCTGTGTACTCTTAAAGCTTGCAATCCAGCAGTGCTCATCTGCTTTGGAATCCTGAAAAGAGAAAGCAGTAACAGGAAAAATAAGTTGGTACTTACTATCAAACAAGCAGAAAATTCAAAATATATTACTTTGAAGACAGCATGGAGAAGTATAAACTAAACACATGCATTTGTTTTCTCTGAGTATATTGAAGTTTTGCTCCGTAGGTCTGCATATGTATCTTTCTATTGTCCCAAATTTAGGGCTTTTCACTTTCTTTTTTACCAGATGGCAGTGCTCAAATCATTTTCAAAGTGAATATTTTAGTCTAAAAATTTGAAATGGCATGTATGGAAAATTAGGCCCCTTTCATTTTGTTCACTATTTTGTTAAACTTATTTTTAGGATATATCATCAATCTGGACATTTTCACAGATATTTTTATCAGTTCAGCCTGTTCTGTATTACTTACCAGTCTGGTTGCTAGGGTGTGACAATGATTTTTTAAAATTCTTTTCCAAACCAGAGAGAGAGAGAGAGAGAGAGAGAGAGAGAGAGAGGAGAGAGAGGAGAGAGAACCCTTTCAATAACAATGCACTTAACTTAAAAAAAAATCATATACTCTTAGGCTTTTTTCAGTTGTACAAACCAACTGTACTTTAGCTTTCAACTATCTTTGATCTTCAATGTTATTAGAACAGGGTTGGTGTTCTCAGGGACAGGAGAATTTTAATTGAAACCCAAACCCCACAGCACTAATAAAACATTTGTGTGATATGGAAAATGGAAGGTTATTTAATGGAAGGTCAAGCCGAGATCTTGCTTCATTCAAAGAAAGTTGGTAAGCCCTGGCTCAAATTTAGAGATAAGAAACTACAGGGAAGCATACTAATAAAAGTAATAATTCTAAAATAATATACATTGTACATGCCACGCACTGTTCTGGGGGATTTACTTGTACTAATTCTTAATCCTCATAATCTTGGGCATCAGTGCTATTATCATGCTTGTTTTACACAAATGAAAGGTAGAGAAGTTAAATAACTTGCCTGTGGTCACATCAGTCACACATAGTAGGAGCAGATTTTGGACCCCCATGGTCTGCTGCCAGGGTCAGTGCCAAAGTGAAGCCATTTACTGTGAGGACTTGCAGGCAGGGTGATGTTAGATTTCCCACTCTTTGCCCATTTTGCATCCTCTGGCTAAATCTTTAGCAGATCATAAAGACCTGCCTCAACCTTGCTGTTCCCCATGCGTCCATCCAGTTACTCCATGGGTAGTGTCCCTTGGCTCCTCTGGTCCAAGGACACACACTGTCCCCACCAGCCGGTACAACACTGAGGGAAGGGACCAGGCGGGGTCTGATCAATCTTCCAGATTCAGGTGGAGTGAGCTTTGGTGGGGCTGTAGCAGGTGCTACTGAGTTTGATCCCCCAGGGGTCCCCCGGGTCTGTTTGAAGCACTCAGGAGCCCCTCTTAACCCTCTGCTCTCGGTCCCTTGACTTCCCCATTAAGTTAACGCAGTGCAAGGAGTGACCCAGACACATGACCTCTGATGTCCTCTTGCATCCCTTTGTCATCTCTGAAAGCAGCGGAGGCATAAAGCAGCACATGCAGTGCCACCACCTTCCAGTGCTCCTGAAGCCACCTCTCTGACCTGCCTAGATCAAAACCCTTCCATACCATGCTGTTTTTTTCTGTTCAGCCCCCTAGACAGACAGTACCCATCCTGCCTCTGCGGCTTTGATCTTCCTTCTGTTGGACTCATAGGCACAGAATCTTTTAGCTTTTCAGCGCTGCCTCCCAGGGAATGAAAGCGGCTAGAATGGGCTTCTGAAGAGCCGGACACAGCTCTAAATGCATCTGGCATCCGTGTTGGGGAGGTAACTTGCATATGGTCCTGAGTGTTTCTGAATGTGTGGCATCGGGCTTGCAGTATAACTCTTGTGGGCCACAGGCACTTTTGTTGTATGGCCACTTCCCCTGTAAGGAATAGTAAAAGCTGTATTTCAGGACTGTTGGTTTGAAAACAATATTATTCTAGGCCTAAACATTCAGCTTTGTTTCCTGTGCTTTTTTTTTTGCTTTCTGATTTTGGTACCAAATCATTTTTATTTTCTTACATAAAGAAAACAAAACAAGGCCCACTCACTTGAAGGCTGCTCCATTTTCTGCTAAGTGGCCTTGGAACGGGCCATTGGGCAGCTCCTGGGCTGGGATTCAGTCTCCTTACTGCTTTCTTGTTGCCCTTGGCGCTGAGCTATTGGACTGTGGGAAGGTGGGAAGGATGTTTGTGAACAAGATGGAAAGATCTTTGCAGATGACTTTAGCACACCTGAGCAATGGGCCTCTGAAATCTGGAAGACATCGTAAGTGTTGAGGGCAAACAGCATAAAGACTCCGACTTCCCTTGGAGGGAACAGGCAGGTTCACAGAGGTGAGTTACATGTTTCTAAATGCTGAGGGAAACACTGCATTTTTTGCAGAAGATACCCTGATTTCCTCCTATGTTCAATAACTATTGAATTAAAGGTTTTATAAGGCTGTGTACAGTGGGCCCTTGAGTGACGACCTGCCTGACATGAACAACTTGGGTTATGACTGAATTTTAGCTGTCACTTACGGCCAGTCTTGAGTTACGACCTGAATGCCAGCCCCTTGTGCTTCTAGACGGGCTCAGATACAGATTTAACCCTCAGAGATTTCTGGAAGGAACATGACAGCATCCTGTCCTGCAAGGGTTAACTGAGGGATCCTAGGCTGATGTCTCTCTAAGGACACAGAGCTGCCTGCCCGCAGGAAAGAGACTTTGAAGGCTGCATGGAGGAGCCTGAACATCAAGACCCAAAAGTATAAGCAGCCCTCGGAAAAATGTTGAGTTTGTAAGTCAAGGTTCTACTCTATTACATTTTCTCACAAAGGAAAATTGAATTCATAATAAAATATTTAAATATACACAAACTGGTTTTTCTTTGGTTCAGCTGTGAAACTAAATTGCTCTAAAATTAAAATCACTTAAAAAAGACACAGATCCTCTTAACGAAATTAATGTTTGTGATTATAAACCTTGATCACAAAACACACTCAGCACAGTGAGTTTAATCTTCTCTCCAAATAAGTCAAGCATTTGTTCCCTACGGTTACAAAGAAAAGAAAGAAAGAAAGAAAAAAGGGACACAAACATTACATAGCTTTGTGAATTCCCTAGGACTGACTGCTTATAATATAACCTCAAGCTGGGGTGGTGGCACACATCTGTAATTCCAGCTATGTGGGAGGCTGAGACAAGAGGATCTCAAATTCAAGGGCTAGCCCATCTTAGTGGGATTTCTTGAAAGAAAGAGAAAAGAAAGACAGAAGGGAGGGAGAGGGAAAGGAAGGGAGGAAAAAGGAAAGAAAAAAGCTGGTATGGTGGTTTAACTAATAATCAACTTGTAACACCCAGCTGAAGTGACTCAGAATGGTACTGAGGATTGTTGCCAACAGTATAAAAAGAGAATTGGCAGGAAAGATGGTGCGCTGTAGATTCTCTGGAGAAGCTTGTCATGCTGGCTTTCCTCATAGGAACTCAGTTGTTCTCATCGGCAGAGGAGCTTGAGACCTCGTTGTTGCTGAGGATGGCTGTGGGACTTTTCAGAGAAGCTCTGCTCTTTGCTGTGAAGGTTGCTTCCTGGCTCTAGTGCAGATCCCTCAGCCTGCTGGCTCAGGTTCTTCATCCTGCTGGTGCAGACTTCCTAGCTTTCACCGCTGACTTTTGGGCTTTCCCAGTGCAGATCCTTGGTACAGACTTGCACGACACATTGTTATGGGCTCCAGGCCTCCAGCTGGACTTGTGGGGGACATTGCTGTGGGCTCCAGGTCCTCAGCTGGGTTCTTTGGGTCTCTACTGTGGGGAAGATTTCCTGCATTCTTCTGCATTTGATTTTTTTGGGTAAATATTATAAGAAAATCCTACAAATTGTGTCCAATATTAAATCTATTCCCTTGCAAACCCTGACTACAACAGTCGGGGATGTAACTCAGTGAGAGTGGCCTTGGATTCAGTTCCCAATACCACAAAAAGTGTGATTTTCTAACAGTTCTTTAAATGGGCCATGAAACTTTTACTTTAAACCTAGAACTGCATATGTCGTTGTGAATGCTCACAGTAGCTCTCATAAGTATGTGTGCCCTTTCAGGCTCCTTGGAATATTAGAAGCAGAAATCATGACCGGTTAGTTTTATAAAACAGGAATTTAGGCTGAACACGGGGAGGAAATGGTCAAACACACAGGCTTGGGAAGAAGAAGACCAAGACAAGTTTGGGGACTTGGGGGCAGGAAGTAGTGAGCAGTTTGCCCAGGCGGCCTCCAGTTGCTGGCTCAGTCCTAGGTGATGTGGGTTGGAGTCTGGCGGTGCTGGACAGAGGTGGAATGGGATGAATCATACGCATGACATGCCTCCCACGGGCTGCGCTGATGTGAGGGCCTCTTCCTTCTAATTCCCCAAACATCCGCTCTTGTCTCACCCCTTCCTCGGTCGGTGGCGCTCTCATCTGAGCACAGCGGCACATGGTGACATCCAAAGCTCATGGTGATAGGACTTTGAGCTCCCAGTTTCAACAGAGATGAGTCAGCACACCAGAGCTGACCTCCTTTCATGCGCTTCTGTTTTTCTGGTTTATTTCCCTTGCTTCATTCCTGCAATGGAAACAGCCAGCAGGAATTACTGTGTGGACCAGACAGGCAGGAAGAGGGCTATAGTATGCACAGGTGCAGGCAACAAACAGAAAAGAAACCTGGGTTGTCTTCCGGGGTCTCCAAGGGAGCAGGAAGCACCAACCTATCCATTGCTCACCTTTTACCTTTCTCTCCACTCCAACTGCCTTTCCATCTCTGAAAATAGTCCAAAATAATGTAGCCTCAGGCAGTGTCCCCGACCAGCACCACCTACCTAGCTAGATGAAGAGTAAAGTGTAACTATGAATTTAAAATTGGAGATCTTGGGCATTATGTCCCATGCCTGTAATCTCAGCACTCTGAGAGGCTGAGGCAGGAGGATTGCAACTTGGAGCCCAGTCTGGGCTCCACTTGAGCAAGACCCTTTGTCAAAATAAAAATTAAAAAGGGACAGAGACGTTGCTCAGTGTAAAGATCCTTGGGGTTGATTTCCAGAACTGCAAAACATACACTAATTAACTGTTAGAGATCAGCACTTACTTTAGCAGTTAGCAGTTGTAGGGTGGTGATCAAACGGTAAAGTTAAAATGGGCTCATGCCAGAGTTCATTTTTTATCCAGTAACAAGCACCACAGTTCAAGTAACATGAGGATTGACTTAGTCAGTTTTAAAAATAGTCCAGTACTCCTGACTCAAGAGAAAAATAGTATTGTTACTAAAATACACAACAGCTTATACAATGCTAACAATTTTTGGTTAATAAGTTAATTTAAATATGGTTTATTTATAAGTTATTCAAGAATTGTCAATATGTATGCAAAAATGGCACAGTTTAATACAGGGCTTTCCTTTTTTTTCCAAAACATAAATATTTATTTGGGGAGTTTGTTAGTCCAGGTTTGCACTATGTTATGTTTACATTCTGTGTGGAGCACATGCACATGACACATTTTAATCCTTTTATTCATCCCCTTTCATTGTCCTCCATCCTTCCTCCCTCCATCTTTTTTAAAATTTTGTATTTTTTATTATTTACATTTTTAAACATTGTTATTAGTCCACGTATGCAGTACATAATGTTTCCATTCTTTGTGTGGAGCCGGTACCTGTATGCAACACGTCACAATTCCTTTGTTTCATCCCTTGTCCCTTCTGTTGCCCCTCCTCCATCTCTTGATCCCCTTTGCCTCTGAGATCTAGCACTCTACTTCCCATTATCTATCTTTTATTTATTTTGCCCTTTATTTATAATTTGGGTTTCTCATGTAAGAGAAATCACACGATATTTAAGCTTGTGTGTCTGATATATGTCATTTAGCACTGGGGTCTCAAGGTGAGTCCTTTCTCCTATCAATGGACTCACTTATTTATCTTTCTTTATAGCAGAGTAGTGCTCCACTGTGTGTAAATGCCGCAGTTTTAAGCCATTCATCTGTCGCTGGACATACAGGCCACTTCCAAGACTTAGGTACTATGGGTTGTGCTGCTGGGAGCACGGGTGAGCCTGTACTCTCTATTCATACCGGAGACATATTTATCAGGTACCTAATGCAAAGACTAGTTTGTGAGAGGTGCTCAGTAAATGCTTGTCACATCCCTTTGGTAAAACAGAGGAAACTTTAGTCAGTCACTGTGTGTGTACTCGTACACTTTCCTTTTCTTACCCACTGAGTATTTCCTAAACGCCGTCTTTGCTGCTGTGCTTCCTCAAACGTGTCACGGCTTTCTGTCAGCTCAGTGCCTTGCTACTCAAACTGTGGTCCTTGGACCAGTAACCGTGTCACTTCTCAGGGCCCAGCCCCACCTCCTGAATCAGAAGCTGTGCTGAATCACTCGTGTCCATCATGAGGTTGGAGAAGCTCTGAACTGCTGGAGCAGATTCGGACTCTTTTACTTTGGCTCTTGCCATCCCTCTTCTTGAGATTTGAACTGAATATTTCCAGACACACAAAGCTGTCTCCTATCTCTAAGCTTCTCCTGTGCTATTTACTCCCTTTACCTGGAATCCGCTCCTCCTTTCCTGTCTTGCTAATGCCTGTTCTTTAGGATGTGCATGCGTGCATGTGCCTATTCGTGTATCCCTGTATTCCTTCCTCTTATACATGTTAGATACCTAAGATATGCTAAGCACTGTTCTTGGATACCTTCCCTAGGAAAACCCCCATTGCCTAAGTCCATCATTGATTTATTAGGCTATATTGATATTGCTATTGACAGTGGCTATGCAGGCAAGGAGCCTGCCACAGTTCTCGCCACCTCCCCTGCACTATCATACTCCTTGTCTAAGTGAAAGGTAAGAGCTACTTAGCAGAACTGGTGAAAGTCCTGGACCACTGCAGGTGATCCATAAGCCCAGTGGGCTACCACTCCTCACTCAAGAGTCTTGCATTGGCCAGTGGCAGTAGTGAGGTAATTCCATACTCACTCACACAGTGAACAGAGTTGGAAGTCTAGAGTGTCACAGAAGGAAGAGACCCAACACAGAGAATTAAGATGATGATCATTACAGGAAGCACCACAGAGCTTTTGGTTGTGGTCTCTTTGCCAAACCTCCCCCAGACATAACTTTGTTAGCCCTAATCTGAGCTGCTTATCATTGTCATTCCCGGCCTCTCAGGTTCATACACTCAAGGGTCTTTGCTTGCTACTGACCAATCAGAGGAAGCCATTTATTTTGGTTGGTAAAAAGGAATAAAGAGTTTAGTCAAAGCTAGCCCTGAGGAGAAGAGGGGTCCCTGTGCGTCAGATCAGCGTGTCACTGTGAACAGGTGGGTCAGGGTCTTTTAGAGAGGGAAGAGAAGGGAGGGGAAACGAAGACAATGCAGAGTTCTACAACGGCTTTATTGCTCTCATTCTCTTCTTCCCTGTGGAGAGAGCTGGGCTTTAGCCTCCTGCAGCAGGCATCTGTGTGTTCTGTCACTGAGTTGGGGCTGAGGAGAGGAGGGGTGTTGGTTATTGCTTAGCAGGAAGAAATTTGGAGAGGTTGTTTAGCTCTAAAAGAAAAAAGTTAACTTTTAAAGTCCCATTTTGCTTTTCTGGTTACATTGCATGAATTACTGACCAGAGCTGAGTTTCCCTCAGGCTGGCCTACCCCTTGCAGAGGTGCAATGTGGGCAGTGCCAGTGGTGGTGACCAAGGAGTGGACATTTTGATGGCACAGAGGGGTGATCACGGCATGGATTTGGCTGTACTGAGCAGGGACAATGTTAGGACGTTGCATAAATGATTAGGAGTAACATAAATGATTAGGAATAAATGACATAAATTGGATCAGTAAGTCAGGAGAGGTGGGAGAACATTTAAAACCTAGACCATGGGGCCAGTCTGCCTGGGTCCAGACCCCAGTCCTGTCCATTGGGAGTTACATGATCATGAATAAATTAGATTCTGCATGCTGTAGTTTCCATTTGCAAAGTGGGAATCGGAACAGTACCTCACCTTAGGAAGGTTAACCACCTTATTATTCATCACATGGAAGAATACTGCCTGACCTGTCAGAAGCACTGGATCGTTTAACATATAGGAAGTGTGCAGTTGCTTGGAAATAAAATTCAATGCCTCATTCTCTTTCAATCATGCCAGTAACCTTCATGCTAGTATTTCTGGTGCTTCGCACACACAGTGTTTTCCTGGGTTTATAATAGAAGGGTGTACATCTTCAAGCTGGTGAGTAAAGGCTTAAAAAACAAGCAAAGGGGACACAGCTGCTTTGCTTTTGAAAGGATTTGCCAAGCTCACATAGTTAAATTTAATGGCTGGGTGTTTTAAACCCTGGAGAACAATGTAATTTCTGTCATTACTGCTACAAAGGATGACTCTTTGGTGAGCATTTCGTTTGGGCTGCCTAAAAACCTAACTTGAACAAAGGAAGCGAAAACAAACATAAATATAGTAATGGAAAAACTCTAATTAGGCTTTGGGGGAAGATTGTCCAGTCCTGTCATGTCTTTACAGGACTGAATAAAAATAACTTTGATGCCTGAAAAGTTGTTTTTCTCAGCAAATATTTTAATTTTTAAAGTAATGTTTTGTAGAGGATTGCTTATGATTCTGGAAAGTAGAACAGTGGCTAGAAAAGAGAGAGGAACAGAAATCACTGATATAGGGATATATAACACCCGATCTGCTAGATGTCTGAAACGCTAAATTCATTGAGGAATGAATTCTAGGAACAACAAAGATTAAGAGTAGGAAGAATTTATTGAGAGAAAGCTTCTGTCTAAGAGGAATGGATGGAAGTCTGGAGAGTGGGTTGCCCCATAGCCTGCATCTCAAAGGAAGTTTTATAGCAAAATCATGAGGAAAGTGCAACATGGGTCAACCAATAGGATTACAAGTAAGACACTTATGTAATATTGATCCAGTAGTAGCAAGGGCATATGGATGACATCATTAACCTTGGTCTATAGTCTGTAATCATAATCTTTTAATCTTAATCTTAATCTTACCCTTAGTTTTAGTTTTAGAGCATGGGTTAGGATAGGCTATCCCTAATGACACATGGGAAATCCTAAAAGGGTGGTACTACTAATCTCAAAACTCTCATTTATCCCTTAGGGAAGTATGTAAATCTGGCCACTGTGACTGCATTCTTCTTCAGCTATGTCTCCAGCCATCATTATGATAATCCAATAGGATTGTCAGGATTCAGATACTGAATCCTTTGAGAGTCTAGCCCTGTCTGCCTACAATATTGCTACCTAACTTAGCTATCTGTAATACCATTATTCCAATATTTATTGTGTGCTTGATTTTCAATATCTCTTTTACTATTCTTCAAACTTTGTAAAGGAGATGTTTTCCTGTTTTACAAGAAAACCCTAAGGCTTGAGTAGCATGACCACATTCATACTGATATAAGAGAAATGTAATTCCCAACCTGTTAGATGCCAAATATACTGAGTTCATGGTCCCATCACATTGAGGAAAGAAGTTGCAAACCAAAGGAAGAAGTTAGGAATAAGGAAAGAATAGCTCCTGGATATCTGAGGAGGGTTCTCAAATGGACACAGAGGACACAGAGGCTCTTTGTCAGGAATAATTTATATAGCAAAGTAGGTACAGCATGGGTCAAACTACAATCAACCTATATGATTATAAGTATAGCTGCTTAGCTAACATTGATCCTATAGGGAAACAAGTCATGTAGCAAGGGTACATGGAAAGAACAAAAGCACTTTGGGGAATAGACGGATCCCAGTCCTCTGTCACTATGTGAGCAATTGATGTCTATCTGAACTTCCTGGACCAGGTAGTGATATTTACAATATAATGTCAAGCTATTATTTATCTCTTATGGAGGAATGTAGGCCTGGTCACTACATCTTCATCTTGAGGCCTGGCCTTTTTCAGATGTGCAGATGTTTTTCTAATGTCTTTATTTTTCATTGACTTCCTTGAGTGCAGTCTCTTTCTAACTGTATATTAATTTCTATCTAACTTAGCTGCCTATCATAATGCAACCATGAAATTAGAGAACTCTGTGTTAGCCTGACTATAAAATGCACACCCAATTCAAAGTTCTGGGTGTTTTTAAATTAAAATAAACCAGGCATATTTGAATCTCTTCCTTATAGTTTCTAGGAATCAAATATTAAATACTTCTGAAGTTCAAACATACTGAATGCTTTCTCTTCATATGACATTTTACTTCACTATAGTCTTTGCATTTCAGTAACAACCATAGAAAAGAACTTGATGACGCTGACAATGATTGAAAGCCACAGTGACAACAACCAGGATCAATGATAAGAAGATAAAATAACCACAGAAGATAAAATAGCAAGCAGTAAGAACCTTGCCTTGGATTGGCCTTGATTTCTACATGTTAGTGTAAGAAATCCATCTACTGGACAAAAACTAGTTGTGCTAAAGTTCTGCAGAGACAGTGATTGTCAAGGCTGTTACCAACTCCTAACAGGAAGAAAGCTTATCATACTCCTATTCAAGATAAGCAACTCATTCCAGCCAAGAGCTGTCTAGGAAGGATTTATTTATGTGGGAATATGCTCTTTGTAGCACAGTTTCCGTACTACTCTATAGATCAAGAAATCACTCCAGAGAAGACAAGAAATCATTTCATTTTCCTTTTTGACATTGAGCCAAGCATTCGATTGAGTCTGTAAAGTCAATTGCAGAGCACTTCCTTCTAGTTTTTTTTTTTGTTTGTTTGTTTTTGTTTTTGTTTTAGCTCCCTTAGCCCTGTCTTCCCCTGCTGGGGTAGTTGGCTCTCTCCTTACTTTTGTGGCACTTACTGTATTCCACTTCAAATGTCCTCTTACATTTATCTGTAAACAAGACTATGAGTGTCTATTGTGGTTACAGAATATGATAGACTGGGTAATTTAGGAAAAAGAGAAGTTTATTTGGTTCATCGCCAAGGAGCCTGAAATTCAAGTGCATGGTGGTGCCATTTGCTTGGCATCTGGTGAGTACCTTCTTGTTACACCATAACATCCTAGATGGCATCACAGAGTGAAAGGACAAAGGAATACACGAGAGAGTCTTCTTGTGACAAAATCACTCCTGTGAGAACTAACGCACCCTGTGAGTAACACACTAACCTGAGGGTATTTCCCCGGACAAACTGGAGAAGGGGTTTTCTCCATTGTGTGCAAACACACATTTACCCCTAGCAAAGCAGGAGCTGATGAGGGGCCTGAAGTGAGCTCACATAGCAGAGTTTGGAGTGGAAACCCTGATATCAGCCAGTGGTGTTGGTGTTCTGGAGTTCTAAAGTCCCAACTCAGAGCTTTATGTAGCACATGTTATGTGTTAGTCAGCTTTCAGTCCCTTTAATGAATGTCTTAGGTAATCAGCCCATAAAAAGAAAAGGTTTATTTTTACTCATGACTTCGAGGTTTCAGTTTATGATCCGTTTTAGGTCTGTGATGAGCAGCACATAGTTGCTAGAGCACATGGTGGAGTTAAACTGCTTGCCTCGTGATGGGGAAGTGAAAGAGAGGAGGACGAGTCGAGGTCCACACTCCTCTTTGAGGTCACCTAAAGGCTCTCACTGGGCCCCAGCTTTTGAAGGTTCCACCGCATCCCTACAGTCCAACTCTGGGGACCAAGCCTTTCACACATGGGCCTTGGAGAACAAGGCCTTTAAAATCCAAACTATAGCAAAGGGTACATGCTTCATCAACTTGTAGCATTAAATGACTAAAAGCAGTGTTAATATCATCATCACTGCCGTCATCATTCCTTTACTTCTACTGAAGTTTCAATGCATAATATGAAGATGATTTTAGAGAGGGAGTATTATGGTTTCTATCTAGAGTCCCTCTAAAGCCTCGTGGAATCACAGACAGGTCCTTTGGAAGGTGATGGAACTACAGGGGTTTATAACTGACTTGCTCTTAGGTGATAGGGCCTGGCTGGAAGAGGGAATTCTGTGAGCATGACCTGGAAGCTATATCTCCCTTCTTAACTCCTCCTTTGATGCTCTGCTTCTTGTGCACTATGCTGTGAGCAGCTGTCCTCCACTGTGTCCCTCTGCCATGCCATCCTGCCTTGAGCTAGCAGACTGTGAAGTGAACTGTGAGGCAGAGAAAACCTCACCTTCCTTAAGTTGTAGGTGTCAGGTACTTGTCCCAGCAACAAGAAAGTTACTAATACAGGAAGGATAATAAAAATACCAGTTAAGAGTCTACTGTGATACTCCAGATAAGCGTTGATAAGACCCCAAGGGAAGAGCAGGGGAAATGATAAGGAAGAGGCTGATGTGAGAGAAAAAAAAATCAACTTTGCTTAATGAATATAAACAAAGCAGAGAAGATGGCTTTTGCATTCCTGGTTTTCTAGGGAAAAGAGTACATGAAAATGAAGAGAAAATAAGTGTTTTTAGAATGTTTGCTTTAATCTTAACAATAACAGTAGCTCCATGTTATGTGGATCTCATCTATGCCATGAACTGGTCTCAGTGCTTCATATACAGTAGTGCATTTACTGCACCTAATAACCACATGGAATAGGGAATATTATACTTCTCCCAACTCCCCAGGTGCAGAAATCAAAGCCCTGAAAGGTTAAGTAATTTGCTTAACATTTCACAGCGAGGAGAGGGCCGTGTTTGCGCACAGGGAGTTTATGACCAGAAACCCTGCCCTTTCTGTTTACACCACCCTGGCTCCCCTATGCATGCATGGAGCTCTCCATTGTAGCCATGGGTGCTGCAGGTAATGTGGCTCCAAGTTTATCTACAGCCACATGCTGTCAGTGGGTGGACTGGAACAGAATCATGGAAGCAGGCAGAAACACAGCCTAAGAAAATTAGGGAACTAAAGAGGAGCAACACCAAAGAATGGGCAGGGGGTGTGGAGCAGAGAGCTTACTGTTATTGTCACTCTTACTAATATTTGCATGGAAAGGGATTGAGGGCATTTTGCATGCAAGGCAAGTACTTTACCCCTGAGCCATATCTACAGCCAGAGCTCATAATTATTGTTACCCATAAACAAGTTGCAGAAGTCCTATTTGCATTAAATGATTGTATTAATTATTACTCAATTTCTCCAAATTGATTTCATTAGTTATGTAGCAGAGACAAACTCAAACTACAAATGATTAACATATCACAGATTCCTCTTTTTCTTTTTGCTTTACTCTTGGAGTTTGTGAATCTTTGTATTTAGTTTGTGGATCTTGGTTTATAAACAGATACAGTAGCCACTTCCTCAAACAACACATAATATAAGGTAATCCTAGAGCTTTAATGGTTAGGAAGTAGCTCTGGTATCCAATTCCTTTTTTTATTTTTTTCCTTGCTGGTGTTGAAAGAATGAATGAACCTACTCTAGCAGATTGTTTCCAAAGAACACTGGGAGAAGGGGTGAGTGGTGAACTGATGAATTAGACGAAAGCCTATTCTAGCATATGATCACTATTGGCTGTCACGTAGCCGACAGGAGGACCAGAAATCAGCTTCCTGCCACCTGTGGGGCAGGTCCCAACCTGTTCCATTGCCTGCTGCTGATTCCTGGATGAAGACTCTCAACTGAACATCTGCCCCCTGCCTGTGAGGCCTCCTTCCCTACATGTGCCTCCCACCTCCAGGCCTCCGTGCCCATGGGGTAATGGGCTGTCCACTGATCTGTGTCCCTTTCCCAGACTAGCTCATTGTTCCCCTTTCTAAATTAGTCCCCATATCTTTATCCATTTAGAAAACCCCTCCCATCTCTTGATCTCACGGTCTTATTTTTTGATTTGTTAGTTATGAATTAGTCATTTTTTTCCTATCATTGTGGTAAGGAATGATGATAATGACCTTCAAAGTGTCTTTATCTTTTTTTTTTCCCTCCACACCTTTCTTACAAGCAAATTTTGCTTCCAGGTTTTAGGAGCTCATGGTGAGGTTAGACATGATCACAAGTTCTATGGAGACCTATCTGGATATCCATTGCCATCTAGAGCTACCTGTACAGCAAGCTGGCTAGAGGTAACTGTAAAGAACACCGAACCTGCCTGCTTCGCGCAGGAATAGCAGTTCTGGAGGGAGAAAAAGCATTAGACTGACAAACCTGGGGAGTCCTGAGGACATAAGAGGGTTTCACCTGACAGCCCAGAGGATCCAGCCTAAATTTTTCACTGGGAGGGAGTGAGGACAGACATTATTAAAGTAGAATTAATTTAAAAAATAGAGATTTAATAAAAATTCAGTGAGACATTTTAGGGGGATAAAAATAAGAGACCATAAAAAGAGTACTGGAAAAATTGTAAAACCTAAAAAATTTTAAATTTAAAAGTTCAGAGCTGATCTCAAAAAGAGAGCAGTTCCTGATTAAAATAAATTGCTTATCTGAAAGGCCAAGTAGAGAGAACAACCAAAAATGTAACACAAATACAAAGAAGGAAGGTAGATCTGAAAAGACATGGAAGACACAGGTGACATGAAATTTGAAAAAACAATAGTAGAACATATAGAAGACAAGTCCAGATCAAATAATAGTGTTTTCATGTTGTCTTTGTCTATTTTTAGTTGTAATTATAGAATTCTCCCAACTTGATAAAGAGGTTTATTTGGTCCATAGTTCTAGAGATCTAAGAGCATATTTCACATTTTGATTTGTGGTATCATCACTTATTCTCCCCCCACTGAGTCCTTGTGGTTCACCTCAGCATATCCACTTAGCTTCTAGAGAAGTGCAACTGGCCATGGGTGGAAGTGAGGGGACTAGGCAGCCTTGCCTTATCCATCTGCTCAGCTGTAAACCAATCCAGTTCCTCAAAAGGAGGAGCTCACTTCCTTGAGAAAAAATTAGTAACTTTTAAGGACCTAATGACCTGTTAAAGGCCTGCTGTTACATTGGCAATCAAGTTTCAACATGAGGTTTGCTGGGGACAGATAGCACCAAATCATAGCACCTGTGCTTAAAAACGTGCTTTTATTCAGATTAAAAGGGCTCAACTAACACCAGGAAGTTTTGATGACAATGACATAGAAATCAGAGTTATCCAAGTTAATCTGAAATCCAAGAATAAAGAGAAAGCTTCATAAACCTCCTCATAAAAAGAAACAACTGATACATAAAGATGAGGATGAGATGAAGATTAACATCAGACCTCTTTACAACACTGGAAGCTACAAAACAGAAAAGTTCACTTATAAAAGTTTGAGAGAAAGGGCAGTATAATGTCATTTAAATGTGAGGACAAAAGAAAACCATTACAAAACAGACTGGAGCTCACTCTTTTTAGGGACACACTTTTATGTATGTTACTGGAGAATTTATTCCAACCACATAAAATCTAAGGATAATCTGGATCTCAGGAGAGGAGAACAGGAAGAACACAAGAAACATCAGTGTACTGTGTTCTTGTAAAACATATAATTAAGTTGAAGGATGATAATAATGTGCCTGTGGATTGTAGCAGAACTTAAGCTCTGATTCCCTAACAGAAGAGGCAAACTGAATGTCTGTGTATGAAATAATAGTCATACCCCCAGGCAGTAAGCACTGGTTAATATTTACTGAATATTTAGGTTAAGATTTTAATTTTAAATAAGTGTCAACAAAATTTGTGGGAGACAGTAGAAACCCCTTACCATGGCTGGAGCTGTGATGTAGAGAACAGATTAGTAAGAATTTTCATATGGGGAACATTAACATTTAAATGTATTACTGTAGAGCTGTGACTCTGTGACTTAAACAGGAAGACAGCTATGAGTGGAGAAAGAGAGCTAAAGAGATATATAAAAGAAGAAATTTTCTAATTTTCAGAGTTAAAGGTAGAAACTTTTTAAAAAGCCAAGCATTTCCAATACAGCAAATTAAGAAGAAAACAACAAAATGGATTATGAACATAAATCAACTGGAAAAATAAGCAAAATATATTAAATCACAATAAAAGCATGTTTTATTAAAAGACTAGCAACTTCAGAATAATGTACTTATAAATTCTAGCTATATCTTGTTTAAAAACAGATCCAAATAAAATAAAATGCAAAGAAAGGTGGAAAATAATAGAATATACAAAGATATAGAAAAATGAAAAGACAGCAGTTATATCAAAGTAGCATCAGATAAAGAAAAATAAGAAAGTAATAAAAGGTACAATCTATAAGAGAGAGCTAATATTAATAAAATACTATGTCTTCAAATAACATAGTAGTGAAATATATAAGGCAAAACAGATAAAAACTAAAAATACAAGAAAAGCCTTAAAAAATAAAAAATCCAAGTAGAAACTATAATATATATTTTTAAAAATAAATAAAATCACTGAAACTGGGCATAGGAGCATGCACCTATAACCCCAGTAGTCAGGAGTTTGAGGCAGAAGGATCACTGTGAGTTCGAGGCCAGCCTGGTTGGGCTACAGAGTGAGTTCAAGGCCAGTCTGCACCCACATAGTGAGACCCTGTCTCAAAAAAACTAAAAAAATAAACAAACAAAATAACAACAGCAACAATAACAACAACAACAAAAAACCCTAAGGGGAGGAAAAAGAAATCACTGAAGAATAAGTAAGGGTATAGATATTTCAAATAATACAATCAACAAACTTGTAAGTAATTCTTGTAAGTAATTCTTTGCACTGTAGACAAAATTACACAGTCTTTATTACAATCATCAGATAGCTGTGGAAACAAATCATTTACCTGCCTATCAAACAATACAATTTGAGAAATTCCAAAAGAACCTTTTTATTGGCTATATTTTCTGATTATAAAGCAATAAACTACAAGTAAAAATATTAATTACTTATAGGTTAATTATAAGACTTCTAAATTGGTCAAACTTGAGTAGCACTCCAGGTACTTGGAAAATGCAAATACATATCCCTCCCTAGAGGACTGAACCATTAATTGAGGCTTTATGGGATATTCATGCATAAAATCATAACAAAAATAAATTCACAACAAAAATTCTCAAATCACATAATCTTCATCAGATCGTACTGACCTGTGGACCACTCTACCTGATTCTGTTATCAAAACAGATGAGTCATTGCACCTGGTCTGGCTCAGATCTCTACTGTGGTAAGATGTTTGAATAGAAGTCCTATGGGGCACTGGGCTGAAGCATCAAAGCATATAGGTTTTTATTTTAGAAGGGACAGGGTTTTCCCTATGACTGGGTTGACTTCAGTTCAATAATCAAAATATTATATAGAAAAATACAGCAGGAGCAGATGTTTTGTCCCTGCTATATTGTGGTGGTATTTGGAGGCCTGTGGATCAGATTGGGTTTAATTAGTTTAGTCATGAGGGTAGGGGACCTGTCATAGCGTGTGTCTGGATAGCCCCCCAAAGCCTCACGTGGCCATGGGGGACAGGCTTTTCAGTGGTGGCTGAATCTGGATAGAGTTTGTGATTGGTTCATTGTTTGGGGATGAGAGTATTACATACTGCATATGATGCAATATGCATGCATGCAATAAAAGGGAGAAAAAGAGGCTTGCTCCCTCCCTTCTGTCTTGTTGCTTTTGCTGTCTTTCACAGCACGTCTGCCTTGGAGCCAGCCAGTTATGGACTGAAACCTCCACAAACTGTGAGCTAAATAAACCTTTCTTTTCTTAACTTTGGGTGTTGGGTATTTTGTCTTAACAACAAGAAAAGTAACTAACACAGGTCCCTATAATGGGATTAGCGGTCCAGTTCTTCCACTGTTGAATTCAGGAACTTCCTATGAGAAATAGGAAGTGTATTTTATCTTGATTTTCCCACCATAATAGTTCAAAGAAAACAATTTAACCAATGAAGTAATTTACTTGCTCTGCTTCTGCCTTTACTCTATAAGGTTTTCCTTCAGGTCCCTGAATCACTTCCAGTTTGTAGCAGCCTGATTGATGAATCACAATGTGCCCAAGTAAACTTTTTAAAAATTTAATGTGCCAAAGTTTGTATTTTAACAGTCCAAATCTAATTCTTTTTCACCTAATTCAAAGAGTCAGAATGATTCCCAGAGGAGAGTCTTAATTTGGGGGAAGTTTCAATTTTAAAAATATTTAAGACTATTTATTTAATCAGATTGCATTTAATTAATCAGGTTACAGTATGCAAAACATTCCATAAACTGTCACACTTAATCCTCACAACAGGTTGAATAGTAACAATCTCAACATCACAGAAGAGAAAATTGAGGCTCAGAGAAGTTAAGTGATTTCCCCAAGCTTGCTTATCTGGTCCATGAAAACAAATCTATCAGTCCAAAGCCTTTGATGGTAAAACCTGTGTTCTTTCTAGAGTTTAGAACACCAGAAAGAAAAAGGCTCCCTAGTATGTACAATTCCTTGTAGTATCTTGTCTCATTATTTCCTGCATCTTGAATCAGTTGCCAGGCAACCAGTAGTGACCAAGAATCATGCTTCTCTTTGAATCATAAGCACCATGTTGGCTCAGTTGCGTGTACTTAATAAACCTGAATTGCTGGGCTAGGGATTTAGCTCAGTGGCTTAAGCACCTGCCTGGCAAGCGCAAGGTCGTGAGTTCGATCCCCGGTACCAAAAAAAAAAAAAAAAAAAAAAAAAATAAACCTGAATTGCTAACAAGGACAATGGCACCAAACCAGTCAGTGATACACTGTTGGGAAGACTGTAGATCAGGTTTACCAATCCCATGGCATATACAGTATAAAAATCCATGCAGAGAAACCTGTTCAGCAATCAAACATTTCAACATGCTTGACTTCCAAGTAATCAGTAAAACCAAAGAAGTTCAAGTATATTAGACCAACTTGCAATGGAAAAACGAGATGGCCTTACTGCAAAACACAAGCACAAGCTCAGCCAGCTGCAAGGGACCAAGACTTCAGGTGACTAGTGTATACTAAAAAACTTAAAGCTTTAATTGAAGTCATGGTTGTTACTTAAAATACCATGAAACCATTTGAAGCTCATCAAAAGTTAATTGATTTCACCTGAAAATGCGTTGCACCCTAATGAACCAGTTGGACCATGAGTGAGTGCTGTGATCAAACGAGAGAGATTTAACTTAGAAAGAAACGCAGGGAACCTAAGTGAAAATTTTAGAAACTGAAAGAAAGGCAGGGACGGCACCATTAAACTAAATCAGGCTCATTTTCACGGACACAGACTGTTCTTGCATCTGAGGAGAGAACTGTTCCGAGGCCAAGTGATCCAGAGTTAAATACTGTGTGGAGGAGGTAGGGCCGCTTACTTTTACCATAAAAGACTTTTCACCATTGTTAATGCTAAAGAATTGTTTTTAAATGGGAATTTAAAGTCATTCCTCAGACAGAGATACTAGAATTTGCTCAAGGAGTATCTGAGAAAGAAGGAAAAACAAAAACAAAAACAAAAACAAAAACAAAAGAAACAGCTATGCAGCACCCTCCATGCGAAACTCACACCTGTCTTTCCATGTAAGAAGGGCAAGCACACGGGGCATGGTAACATGCCACAGTGTAGCTAATCAGTGCTACGTTTTTAGGACTGCTTGGCTGTGTATTAAGACATGCTGCTTTCTTTCATTTAGAGGTTATTTGACCATAGCTTTTTCCCAGTTGTGCAACCTCAATCCCTGAAGTATTTCCCAGCATCTCTGTAAAAAGCTCTAATTACTTTTTACAAACAAAAAGTCAGTCTTTTACTTCGTAATGTTGGTTATAAGTATTGAACTTAAATTTAAGACTTAGACTTATTTTTACCAGGTTATTTTGTGCTGTTGTCTCATTTCTGCAATCCTGTGGTATATTTCTTCTATTTATCCTCTTTTGTACTTACTGTTTTCTCTTTCTTGTTTTCTTCTTCTGTTTTGAAAGTTATTATATGCATTATATTGTAAAGTAAATCATTATTTTTATGCTTGTTCCCAGAACACAAGAAACTTGGGACACCATTTGCATCCTGTTTATACGCTATTGCCAAGTAGTTTAGATCATGTTTTTATAGGTCTGTAAAATATTTGTTATTAGTACATGCTCACAATACACAGTGTTTGCATTCCCTGTATGGAGTTGGTTCATGTACCTAACACATCTTAATTCCTGTTTTCATCCTCTTTCCCTTCCTTCCCCCCTCCTTTTCTTGATTCCCTTCCCATTTGAGGAAAATCCATCTCCCTACTTCCATTTTGTATCTTTTATTTTGTTTTTTATTTATAATTTGGGTTTCTCATGTAAGAGAAGCCATGCAATATTTAAGTTTGCATGTCTGATTTATTTCACTGAATATTATGGCCTCAAGATGCATCTATTTTTCTACAAATGCCTCGTTTATCTTTCTTTATGGTAGGAGTAGTGTTCTATTGTGCGTGAACAGCACATTTGCTTTATGCATTCATCTGTTGACTGACGTATACACTGCTTCCAAAATTATGAGTTGAGCTGCTATAAATATGGATATGCATATATTCCTGTAATAAAACATCTTTAACTTTTTGGGAAGGGTTATGGCTGCGTGAAATGGAATTTTTGGTTTCAGTTTTTGAGGAATCTTCATACTGATTTTCATAGTAGTTGCACTAGTTCAAATTCCTACCAACAATGTGGATTTCTTCTTCCTCCTGTATCCTTGCTAGTATTTATTTTAATTTGATTTTTTGATGATGGCCATTCTTTCTGGGGTAAGATGGAATTGCATGCTTCATTCATTAACATCAGCTTTGACCTACCACATTTGCCATTCTTTGCCTCATTGTTTCCCTCACATTTGCCATCTTAGATCATTTTGTTCTGCCTGCAAGATATCCATTAGAACTTTCCTTGCTGATATCTAAATGTGACAAACTTTTCCATTTTGGATCATTTGAAAGTATCATTTTTCTCTCTCATTCCCGAGAGATACTGTAGCTGGAGTTTGACATCTACATCAGCACTTTTTTTTCCTTCTCAGCTTATATCTCTTATTTTTAGGCTTTCATTGTGGTTATTAGATGAGTATTGCCTTTCCTCCATATCCTCACCAACAGTTGTTATCATTTGTATTTTTGATGATAGCTCTTCTAACTGAAGTAGGGTGGTATCTCATGGTTTTGACTTGCATCTCTCTGATTAGTCATAGATAGCAGAAACACATGGCTTGGGTGATTAGAGGAAAGAGAAGAATGGGGATCTGTTGGTCAAAAGATATACATTATAGCTAGTAGAAATAAACTTCAAGAGGTGTACTGTATAGCAATGTGACTGTGAATGGTGATATATTGTATTCATGAAAACTCTAAGAAGAGTGGATGTTAAACGCTGTCACCATAAAAATGATAGCGTCATGCAGTAATGCTTTCATTAACTACCTAAACCTAACCATTCTGTGATGTATACTTACTTCAGAACATCTTGTTATACATGATAAAAACATATGATGCTACTTGTCAATTTTAAAAGTCAAAAACAAGAAAAGCTATATTGTGACTATTTTGAGATAATCTTTAGTGAAGCCTATGCAAAACACAATCCCCATTAAACACAGCCATAAGGAATTTTCATTCCCTCTATGTTCTGCAAACACTGGTACTTCTATATGCATTGGTCAAAGGGACACTTTTAGTTGTTCCCTTGATCCTGAAAATTTCTCTTTAATGTGGGCATGAAGTCTTGCTAGCATTCCTTCTGCCATCTGTGCTATCTTCAATCAGCATTTTGCACTGTGTCTATGGGAAGGGATGTGGACTGTCTCTGGGTGATAAGAGCCACTTCCTGCTTAAAATCTGGGCTAAAACATGTGTATAGCTCACTCTGACCAACCCATGCTGAATTTATTCAAAGCTACCAGGGTGTCACTGAATGCTCTCAAGTTAAGAGGAAGCATCTTCCATTACAGAGGTTGTTTGGTATGTGTTTGTGCACAGCTGTTCTTGCCACCAGATTTCATCATTCTAAAGTTCTTCTACTCAAGAATTGATTATAGTTTTACTTTCCCAAAAAAGAAACCCACTGAGAATGTGTTTCTATAAAAATCTTTTGATTAGTAAAACAGCATTCAGTAAGTCCTTAAATATTAGTCAATTAGCAATACAGTGTAGCAAACAGATGTAAAGAGAAGTAGCATTCTTGAGAACTTCTTTTTCAACACCAGCAGAATGGCATGCACAGAGCAGAACAGATTTGTTTAGAGTAGGTGGTCCACAGTTCCTTCCCACACTCCACCCTGGGCTAATAGCATCCTGAAGAAGGTGACAGATCATCTGGTCCGACAACTCCTTGAACAAAAAACACTTACTGGAAAACATAGTTAACTTCAAAAGCTAAGCTGATGATCAGAGTGTGATCCAAATGCAGAGGAATTTATAGTTGTGCATTTCCTTTTAGCAATAATTTGCTTCTAATTTATCTTTGGCTTGACCAGAGCATTTGGTACTTAGGTGTGGGATGGGTGCAGGTGGTCTGATGCACATTTACAACCAAGCACACTTGGTTTCAATAAAAGTTAGTTTCCTCTCATGGTGTATACTAATGATTGAAATGTGAATATTATATGTCATTGAGGATTACATATGTCATTGTGAATTGCTGATAATTTAACATCCTAATTCACAATCAGACCAGAAGTGAACAGATTCAGAAATAAAATGTAGGGTCTTAGTATCTGATCCACTGTCCCATTAACTAAAGCACCACTTTAGTTTGACATAACAAAATTATCACACAGGAATATGGTTCATAATCAGGATAATGCAAATAAATCAGTGTATTCAAACTCTTCCTTTGAGCCAAAAGAGAAGAAACTGATTTGGATCAACTATAGAACAGTGTTTGAAACTTATTCTACCTGATGAGATGGACAATCACAAATTGATAACAAACCAATTTTACTACTTTGTTTATAAAGTCAATCAATGCGGAGCTTCTTATGTGCACTACATTATGTGACGCAATTTATTCATTCACTATCTAATACCCCGTGCAAGACAGGAACTGAGGATACACTAGTGAGTAAGTAGAACCAATTTTTAAACTCATGGTGGTGGTTAATATGTGTCTGATGATAGGGAACAAAACAAGAAGTGATTAACAGATTCACACTGTACAAGTGAAGGGCGTGGGGTTACGGAATATCTGGCCAGGCTTCCGGGAGGAGGAAGCATGAAGCTGAAACTCGAAGGAAGAGAATGAATCATTCAGATAAGGCAGAGGGGGACAGTACCAACTTTAGAGGTAGACCAGCATGCAGAGAATAAAAAGCTAGAGAGGAGAGAACGGGAAGCTTGGGTTTGATGAATAAGTGAACAGATGTTCAATGAACAGACCATTTAGAGCAGGGTGAGATTGTTTTAGGATCCTTTGATATTTGAAGTCTAACTACATGGTCCCATGAATGGTGACCAGAGGTTCCCATGTAATACCAATGACTCAGGAAGTAGAGCTCTGAAGCCCACTCTTAGGCAGCAAAGCAAAACTTTTGACCTCATCCCTTGTGTTTGAAATTAAGGACTCTTGTGTTAATCACTTTTCTTGTCACACACAAGACAAAAATACCTGACACTCACAACTTAAAGGAGACAGATTTTTTTTTTTTTTTTGGCTTGCAGTTTCCTAAGTTTCAGTCCATGTTCAGCAGATCTGAACACAGAATGACACGGTAGCCAGGAAGCAGAGAGAAGAGGAGCAGCTAGGGAGGGAGATAAACACTTCCAGGTCATACCCACAGTGATCTGTCTATAACCAGCATCCAACACCTAACATTAGTTGTAGCATGTTTGTAACCCAGTCACCTAAAAACATGAAGCTTTCAGGAGAAAACTACATCTAAACCATAACATCCCTCCTGGATGGCAGCATGCTTGTGGCCTGTGGGGGACACTTATCAGCAGGGTCACTTACTGAGGGCTCTAAACTCAGTTCCTGGATCTTAGGCTGCATGTCAACAGGCTGCGTCTCACCCCCCCCCCCCCGGTGTATTTCCCCAGATGTTTGCAGGCCTTAAGCAAAACCTGGTGGAAATGGTAGGATAACACTCAGCTGCTGGTATGATGGCATAAGAATTGGTCTCTGCTGAACCAGTTTATGAAAGGAAAACATACCTTATCTGAGGCCCAAGCAGTGGTGGCTGGGACAATCAGGAGATGGGGGAACAAGCTAGAGAAGCACCAGGCTTGGAGATTATGTGACCAGAGTCTGCACTGGCAAGATGGGGCTTGGTGTCATCTTTGGAGAATCTGATGTCCTCACCACTAGAACTTTGGTAGTATGGCTTTAGTGGAGAGGTGGGTCTGATAACCACACATTTTGCTGAGTAAAATGAGAAGCTGATTTTCATGGTGAGAACATAAAATACAGTGTCGGAAGCCTGGATTTGGGAATCAAACAAATCTACCTTCATGTTCTGGCTCCGTCACTACTTAATCTGTGTTAAATGGCGAAGGTGGAACATTTATTTAGTAATTTGATTATGAGCATGTGTCCAAACTTTATGTGAATCTTGCAACAAAGGGAAAGGTCTTATAAGCAAGATTCACCTTTGGTAAAGGCATTTTACAAAAGTCAATGTGAATATTCACATTGTTGACCGAGTCTGAAAAAAGAGAAGAGCTGTTAGAAAAGGTCAGTAGATTTTTGCCTGGGTCACCAGCCGAGGTACATCTGCTAGTTTGTCAGGACAAGTCTTAATCCCACTGAAGCTAATTGAAAAGCTGCCTTCATGGTGAGGTTATCAGTAAAATCTGAATTTCTTTTCTAAAGGAGGCTAACAATTTCATCACACAGGTGGGGTTCAGGACAACTTTTCTATATTAAAATCTCCTGGAGTTGTGAAGACAAAATGAGATATGACATGAAAGGTGCTTTTGTCCAGGGTCTATTCCACAGAAAGGCCTTGACTAATAAATGTTTGCTGTTGTCATTGTTTCAGAAAGGCCTTTACTTCCATCCAATCCTAACATTAAAGTCTTATCAGTCAAGACTGAGAAGGCCTTTTGCTAAGCAGACTCTCTTTGATATAATTTCTGACAGTTTTGAACATTCAAAAGCAAGTATAAAGCCTACCTTGAGGGCACAAAAATTTACTATTAAAAACAAAGAGGTGGCATGGGTGGAGCACCTGCCTGTAATCGCAGCTATTCAGGATACTGAAGCAGGAGGATCCCACATTTGAGGTCAGCCCGGTCAGTTGAACAAGACAGTCTCAAAATTTTAAAAAAATGGTTTGAGAATTTAGCCCAGTGGTATAGTGGTGGTGGACAGGTTTGCCTAGCATTCATAAAGCCAAATTCAATCCAAAGCATTACAAAAAAAAAAAAAAAGGAAAGAAATTTTAGGGTTGAAGACTGGAAGTTAGAAAGTGGAAAGGAAAGTGTGGGAGAAGCAAAAGAGGAGAAAGCAGGAAGATTGAGCTCATGGGTTTATGTGGCCCTAGAGAATTTCCTACTGGGCAATGGCTGCTTAATTGTGAGTACGATGGCATCAAAGGTTACATGTACGATTTGTTTGCATATCCTGGATTTTTCTTGGACAATGATTTTCTTCTGTTACTATAAAACTTAAATAAAAGGCTACCTCACATGTCCCAGATTATAAGGACGTAGGGTGCAGTCCTAGGAAAACTTCTGGGCTTTGAAGAGGTAGCACTGTGATATGATGGATACCTTCTAGTGCAAATTGATAGAAAACTTCCTTAAAGAAAAGTTTCTTGCGAAGTGAGTGCTGTGGGTTCCCCATACATAGCTGATCTTAGATGGACCAGATTTTTAAAAACTCAGTATGGGAGAGGCATATTTGTTTGCTTGTATTAATAAAAATTAATTTAAAAATAAAATCAATCAATGAAGAAATGATTAATGTTGTATAATGTCCCTAACTTTTCAACATACAATATCTATTTCATGGGTACCATTTCAAGTATTTTCTCTACTTATGTAAACATATTTCTATTATACATAATTTGTGCATATTTGATGTACAAATAAATATTACTTACATAATTTTATGATGTATTTTTGGGTGTTATTCTATGGCCACAAATGCAGCGTAGTATCAGTATTTGATCTTGAAACTTATTTTCCTTCTTTTTTTAAATTTTAAAATGATAAAAGAATAAAAATGATACAGAATTTCAAAACAAAATAATAGATTAACAATAGTTAATATATTGTGTACTGTTATCTTCAAAGTAGTTGTTCAGATTATTATATACAGGCATGATAAAAATGATCAAATGATCAAACTATGAAAGCACAAACCATTCTTCTTCAGGAACTAACAAAGATTAGTAGTAATCTATTGTGTGTCTGTGTGTGTGTGTTTTCCTACTTTCTTTTCTCTTTTCCCCTATCTCAGTTGTTTTTTCACTTTGAGCAGTTTCTTATACTTTCATTTTCACAATATATATTATACATTTTGGATCTTATTTACTCTCAGTTTTTTACCCTTGGGAGATAATACAATATTTTCACATGAGAGTTTGATTTATTTCACCTAAGAGTATGGTCTCAAGTTGCATCCATTTACCTATAAAAGCCTCAAGTTTATCCTTCTTTATAAATGAGTAGTACTCCATTATATAAATCACATCTTTTTTATCCATTCTGTAGTTGATGGGCATTTGGGCTGTTTCCAAAATCTGGCTATTACAAACTGTGTTGCTATAAACATGGGTGCACGTGTATCACTGTGCTATGATGTTTTCAATTCTTATTGGAAAACACCCAGAAGGAAAATAGCTGGATTGAATGGGGCCTCTAATCCTAGTTTTTTGTGGAAACTTCACGCTGATTTCCACCGTGATTATACCAGTCTACACTCCCACTAACAGTTGAGAAGAATTCCTTTTCCCCACATCCCTGCCAGCATTTGTTATTGATTTCTTGATGATAGCCATTCTTTCTGCAGTAAGATGGAATCTCAGTGTTGTTTTAATTTGCATTTCTTTAATGACTAGTGATGTTGAACTGTTTTCATATATTTACTTGCCATTTGTATTGCTTCATCCAAGAAGTGCATATTCATCCTAGATGCCCATTTTTGGATTGGGCCTGAATTAGAGGGGATGATTATTTTTCCAATTCGTCATATGTTCTACATGTAGGTCCTTTGTCTGTGGGGTAGTTGGCTAAAATTTTTTCCCATTCTGTGGGTTCTCTGTTGGTGATTTCTTTTGATGTGCAAAAACTTTTTAATAAGATGCGATCTCAGTTGTTGATTCTTTGAAGTACTTCCAGTATTGTTCAGTGTTTTGTTCATGTACTCTGCCTTTTCCTATTTTTCAAGGTTTCTACCTAACTTGTCTTGCAGTATATTTAGTGTTTATGCTTTAATATTTAGATCTATGATCTATTTTGACATTCGTTTAGTGCATGGTGATAGACATGTGTGTAGTTTTATTCTTCAGCATGTGGAAAGCCACTTTTTCTAGCACCATTTATTAAACAAACTGTCTTTCTTCCAGTGAACATGTTTGGCCCCTTTGTCAAAGATAAGATGGTTGAATGTCTTTGTAATTATGTCTGTATCTTCTAGTCCATTCTACTGACCCTTAGGTTTATTTTTTTTTTCAGCACCATGCTGATTTTATCACAGTAGCTTGGTAATATAATTTCACATCTGGGATTGTGATGTGTCCTTTGTTGCCAAGGATTGCTTTGCTATTCTAGGTCTCTTTTCTTTCCAAGTGAAATTTAGGAATGTTTTCTCTAGATTTTTAAATTCTGCTAATGGTATTATAATCAGAATTGCATTAAGTCTGTATAAAAGTTTTTAGAGTATGGCCATTTTCACAATGTTGATTCTTTCTATCCATGAGCAAGGGATATCTTTCCATTTTCTTTCTTTTCTTTCCCTTTTTTTTTTGTCTTTTTGAGACAAGGTCTTGCTATGCAGTTCAGGCTGACCTTGAACTCACTTTGTAGCCCAGGTTGGCCTCAAACTCACAGTGATCCTCCTGTCTCAGCCTTCCCAGTGCTGGGATTATAGGTGTGAACACTCACGCCTGGTTCCATTTTCTGATAACCTTTTCAATCTCCATTTTCAGAACAGTATAATTTTCAGTATATAGATCTCTTACATCCTATGATAGATTGATTCCCAATTATTTCAGCTTTTTGGATGCTGTTATAAAGGTGTTATTTTGGTAATTTCTCCTTCAGTGATTTAGTTTTATGTACAAGAATGCTACTGATTTTTGACTGTTAACTTTGTATTCAGATACACTGCTGAATTTCCTTATTAATTCTAGCAGTCTTTTCGTGGCATTTTTGTTGTCTTATGAGTATCATGTCAGCTGTAAATAATGATAACTTAACTTCTTCATTTCCTATCCTTATTCCTTTTCTCTCTCTTGTCTAATTGTTCTGGCTAATGTTTCCAGAATTATATTGAATAGAACTAGTGATAGTGGACATACTTGTCCTGTTCCTTATTATAAAGTGAATGCTTTCAGTTTTTGTCTGTTTAATATGATGTTGACTGTTGGTTTGTCATAGATGACTATTATCAGATTGAGGTCTTGACTATCCCAATTTTCTGTAGGGTTTTTTTTTTTATCAAGAATGAGTGTTGGGCTTTATCAAAAGCTTTTCCTGCATCTATGGAGATGATCATGTGATTTTTGTCTTTGGCCATATTTGTTTTAAAAATTTTATTTAAAGAGAAAAAAAGCAAAACAGAAAAAAGGGTAGAAATAATACAGAATTTAAAAAAAAAAGGTAAGAAATCACCAGTTGATAAATTACATATTGTCTTCTTAGAAATAATTGTTCATGTTACAAAATTAAGGCATACAAAATGGACAGTCAAACAGTGAGGCTGCAAACAGTTCTGTTCAGTGATCCAAAAAAACTTAGTAATATGGTTATCAATCCTACACACTTAAACATACATGCAGTTTTATCCTTTAGAGCAATTTCTTTCTCTACTTTTGCTTTTTAAGTCCATTATCTGTTTAGTTATATCATGTTTCTGCTTGCTCAGTATCTTATTGATCTGTTTTGTTGTTGTTATTTCCTTTTTAATCACCTTATATAATTCTGTTTTATTTCTGAGTTTCTCATCATCCATGTCAAATGGATCAGCTTTGATGGAGTTGGGAGTTTTAGGAGGTATTTTGTTACCTTGTTTTCTCATGTTCTATTGTTTTATTTTTATTTAATTTTCATTAACTTGGAGGTAGTAATATACAACAAAACAGGATGGAATAAAGCCAATTGAGACAGTATAGTGAAATTGGCACAGCACATCACAGCAGGTCACCAGGACAACAATAATAGAAACCATTGTATATCTCGTTATCTTCAAAATAGTTGTTCTATTAGGTACAGCAAAATCAAAAGAAATACACAACATTATAGAACACATCAAAACAGAATATTGAATACAGCAACACCATTAATCAGGACAAAGCAAAATGGTGATAAAAATATCTGCCTTCAAAGAGATAGTCAAAGGAAATTCCCCCCACTCCTTGCATTACATACCTTCAAAGCTCCCAAGAGATGCCAAGATCCCTGGATCCCACTTGCTAACCGGGGCAGGGTGGTGGTGGTATGTTTGATTCTAAGCCTGTGCCCCTGTAGGCAGCAGGCTGATTGTTGGTTTGCTCAGCACCCTGAGTTCCAGTATGTCACGGATCTCAGGAAACGCTGTTGCTTCTTGCTTCTTGCCCTAGGGTGGCTGCGGCATGCCAGACCACAGCCGCTTACCAGGGCAGCCTGGTTGCTGGTTTGCTCAGCACCCTAAGTTTCAATATCATCTTTGGCTATGTTAATGTGGTGTGATTTGTATATATTGAACTATCCCATTGGTCATGGTGTATAACTGTCTTGATGATTTGCTGCATTGTGTTTGCTAGTATTTTTTGAAAATTTTTGCATCTGTGTTTATAAGGGAGGTTGGCCTGTAGTTCTCCTTTTTGGTTGGGTCTTACTCTGGTTTTGAATTAAGAGTAATACTTGCCTCCAAGAATGAATTAGGGACAATTACTTCTCTTCAAATTTCATTAAAGAGTTTGAGGAATATTGGTGTTAATTTTTCTCTGAATTACTTGTAGAATTCAGCTGTGAATCCATCAGGACCTGGGCTTTTCTTTATTGGTAAGGCATTAATTACATTTTCAATTTAAGTAACTGATATTGGGTTATTTAAAAATTTTATATCTTCTTGATTCACCTTTGGTAATTCATAGTTCTAGGAATCTGGCCATTTCTTCTATGTTTTCCAAGTTATGTGAGTAAATATTTTCAAAGCAGATATTGATGATCTTCCAAATTTCCACAGGATCTGTAGTGATTTTATCCTTTTCATTCCTCATTGCATGAATTTGAGGGTTTTTTTTTCTTTTCTTGATAAGATTGGCTAGGGGTTTATCAATTTTGCTTATTCTTTGAAAGAACCAATTGTTTGATTCATTAATTCTTTGTATTGTTTTCTTAGTCTCAACTGTGTTAATTTCTGCTGGAGTCTTTATTATTTCCTCCCTTGTATGAGCTTTGGGCTTGACTTGCTTTTTTCTAGAAGCTTGAATTATAGCATTAGATTGTTTATTTGTGCTCATTCTGTTATTCTGATGTGAGAATTCACTGCTATATATTTTCCTGTCAGGACTGCTCTCTTTGTGTTCCACAGGTTTCTGTATGTTGTATCTGCATTGTCATAGAATTGTAGGTATTGATTAATTTCTTCTTTAATTTCACCTGTAAGCCATTGGTTGTTCAAGAAGTTGTTCTTTAATTTCTATGTATTTGTGCTGGTTTTGCAACTTCTTTTGCCATTAATTTCCAATTTCAGTGCACTATGGTCAGATAATATGCATGGGATAATTTCAATCCCTTTACATTTACTCAAGAAGGTCCTATGGGCTAATATGTGGTCTATTTGGGAGACTGTCTCATGTGCAGCTGAGAACATGTATTCTGATGTCACTGGGTGAAACACTCTGGAAACATCTACTAAGTCCATTTATTCACATGTTTGATTCAGTTCTGTTATTTCTTTGCCAACTTTTTGTCTAGTTGATCTATCTCTCTGTGACAATGGGGTGCTAAAGTCCCCCATTACAATTGTGTTATTGCATATCTGATTTTTAATGTCCATTAATATTTTTCTTATATAGTTGGCTGCTTCCATATTTGGTGCATATATATTTATGATTGTTGTCTCTTCCTCTTGAGTTTTTCTTCAGCAAGTATGTAGTGACCTTCTTTATTTCTTTTGATTATTTTTAGTTTGAAATTCACATTGTTTGCAAACAAAATAGGTACCTCTGCTTTTTTCTTGGTTCTTGTTGAATGGAATATTGTTTTCCATCCTTTGACTTACAATCTATGAGTTTCTTTTTGAGTTAAATATGTTTCTTATATACTGTACAATGTTGGATCTTGTTTCTTGATCTATTCTGCCAGCCTGTTTCTTTTGATTGGTGAATTGAGGCCATTTACATCGAAGGTTATAACTAGTATGTAATGGCTTATTGTTCTCATGTTATTTTCCTATTGTTGGTTCCTTGTTTTTCCTCTTTGTTTAATTGCTTGCCCTGCTTGGTGGTTTATTTGTGTTATTTTGGGAATTGTGGTCATTTTTATCTCTATCTACAATATCTTTCAGTACTCTGTCTAGAGTTGATTTGGTTGACATGAATTTCTTCAGTTGTTCTTTGTCATGGAAGAATCTTATTTCTCCATTAATTTTGAAAGATAGTTTTGTATAATAAATCAACTTGGGTTGGAAGTTGTTTTGCTTCAAGACTTGAAATACTTCACTTCAAGCTCTTCTTGATTTGAAGGCTTGTGTTGAGAAGTTGGCTGTGATTATAATGGGCTTTCCAAGTGATCTGGTTCTTTTGTTTTTTTAATATTTTGTTTTTGTGCTGAATTTCTGGGATCTCATTATTATATAACTGGGTGTGTAGATTTATTTTGCTTATAGCTGTTTGGAGTTCTATATGCATCACTTATCTGTATGTCAGATTCTTTTCCCATGCCTTGAAAATTTTCTGCTATTACTTTTGCAAAATTTTTTTATGTCATTTAAAAATTGACTCCTGCTTTTTCATTTACACTTATCAGTCTTATATTATTTTTCTTTGCATCATCTTGGAGCTGCTTAATTGTTATTTCATGGTCCCTTATTATTTTTAAGAGATCTTTCCTTTCATGATTGTTAGCTGCAGTCCTGTCTTCAAGGTCTGAAAGTCTATCTTCAGTTTCACCCAAGCAGTTTTGCCAGCTTTCAATGGAATTTTTAAATTTTCTGTCTATGTCTTTAAATTTGTTTCATACATTCTAAATCTTTCCTATATTGTTAATGTAAGGCTTCCATCATTTTCGTATGCTCCTGTGAGGTTTTTTAAACCTATGTCTTCTCTAGCTATGCTTCACTGACACTGTCATTTCATTTTATACCTTAGAGATTATTTCTGATCTGATTTCCTCCTTATCCTCAAGGACTTGTTGCTTTACTTCATTTGCTGTCTTTTCAGAAATTTCAGGTGTGTGTCTTCCGATGTCTTCTATGTTAATGTTTCCTGTACTTGTTCCAGATGGAAGGGGGTCTGAGATTGCATTTTGTTTATTTGTCTTGTCATTTTTCACCTCTTCATTCATATTTTGATCTTTTTCAGTGCAAGTAGTCTTGTTTTTCCGTTGTGTGTCTCTTACGGTCCCACTGTGTGACTTATGTTCACCAAGTTACTGGACCCTACAGTGTTGGGGAGGAGCCAGTCACCTGGATTCCTCCTGTGGGTCCAGTTTGGTGAGGTTTGGATTTTTTCTGGGCTGATTAGCCTAAGAGTAGTGATGTGAACCACCCCTTAGCTTATGTGGCTACTGCAGCTTCAGACTTTTCCATGCTTCTAGACCGACCTGTCCATGGTATGTACCCTAGCTGGGGCCCTGCTGTGTCACTGGGGGTCTCACAGGGCCAGCTGAGTTCCTCCAGATGGGGGGAGTCCTCATGTGCACTCTTGCCTGCCTGCCTGGTGTTCTCCATATGGAGTAAGGGCTCACCCAAACTCTCACCACCCTGCTAAGGTCCTGCATGTGTGGGGAGGATTCACCTGCATTCTCACCTGCCCACTGAGGTCCTCTGGGTGGGAGGGAGGTCTCATCCACACTCTCATGGTTCTTCCGAACTCTTGCTAGCTGCTGAGCTGCTCTGAGTGGGGGAAGGGGTCACCAGTGCTCCTGCCAACCTGCAGAGGTACTCTGGGTGGGGGGAGGGGTTACTGATGCTCCTGCTGGCTGTTGAGCTCCTCTGGATGGGAGGGGTCACTGAGTATCCTGTCAGCATGCCCAAGTACTGCAAGGGGCCTGGGAGAAGGGTTTGCTGATGTTCCTACTGGCCTTAAGCTCTTCCTGTTTCCATTTGTTTTATTGGTCAACAATATTTTTTATTTGTTTTTCTTGATGGATCTTAAGTGTAAGAGTAAAGTGGTAAAATTAAAGTAAGTAAAATTAGAGTGGTGAACAATCAAACTGAAAATGAAACAAAACATGAAGTGTTCCTAAAAGAAACTATTAATCTAGAAATCAGGACTTCAAAGCTGAGTTGTCACTCAGGTGGCAAAGAAGCAGCTAGGAAAGGGAACTTTCTTGGAAAGAGAGCCATTGGGAAGAAAGGTTGAAAAGCACATGAATGTAGCTCATAATATGCAGTTTAAAATTGAGTTCTAGAATCTGCATGATACTGAATGGGATGCATAGAGTTAGTTTGCCCTGGAGTAATCATTAACATTTCCTAGGTAACTTAATGGCAGCCTCATACAACAAAAGTTTGCTTAAGGTTTTGATTAGCATAGGTAAGTTTTCTCTGCTTGAAATTTCCCAAACTCATGTCCTCAGCATATATAATGATATAAGGAGCATGAGCAGAAAATGGACTCAAGGAAAATTTCACTGTAGGTGTTTTACTCTTTGTCAATGGCCCTGGAACAAATCTTCTATTAAGAGAGGTGCAGAGGAGGCTATAGATTGAAGTAAGTTACAATCCCCTTCTTCTATTCCACAAAAACATAGTGCTGTCAGGGACCCAGCCACTTTTCTCTGGGGAATTTCATCCGAGGCCAAAAGCTGCTGTAGTCCTCTAATAGGCAAACTCCTTTTTGAACTCTTCTGTTCCTTAAAACATGCCCTTGCTTATCCCACTGCTAAGTAAATGACTTCTGATCCATGGTTAATTTGTATTTCTTTTCATGTTATTTAGTTTGGGGCTACAGCTTTTCTACAGTTAGACATTTTAGGGTACGTATTATAAAGTAAATTTCAATTTCCTGAAATCCTTCACAGTTAACTATTTTTAACCTAAAAATGGCAGTTTCATATTGTTCCACCTAACGTATTTAACTGTTTCACGTTTTTAAAACTAGGTCTAATTAACACCTAGTTTCTTATAATTTGTCACCTTTAATTTTATGTTTAATAAGAGTGATTTTTATAAACTTCAAAATATCTTCCAAGTCCATCCCAAGACTGTCTTCCAATTTGCTATCATTTTGGCCGTGGTTCCCTTACTTTTGATACAGATTCTTCGATGTGTCTTTCTACCTGGCTTCCAGTTTCCCAAAACTGCCCGTTTTTCTCGTGGTCAGCTTTATCTTCCCATCAAGAGTTTACCATTTGTGATGACCCACAACTGAAAATTAGGCATTGGGCATTCCCACGAGACAACCCCAGCCTCCTTTTCTTTCTTCTGTTCCCAGGCCATTTCTTCTATTTTGAAGTAATTCTGAGCTCATTTTTGCTTACTAGGTTCCATTTAGTTGCTGAGCTTGCTCTGCCTGGTCTTATAGTGGCTTCTGTAACAATCCTTCCCTCTCCGTCTGACTCTAAGGTCTTTTAGGGCCAGAGTCTTCCTCAGACTTCGGAAGGCTAGTGGCATCTAGTTTGGTGGTCATCATATGTGGCCAGGCAGGCTTTGGACCACAAAATTCTTGGGTGGCCATTCTTAGAGACTAAGTCATGTGTAACTCCTGCCCCAAGACACAGAATGAGGTGGCCATGTTTAGTACAGTGTCATACCCCATGCAATACTCACAAAACTCAGTGGAAACTGACTTTAGATTCAAGATGAAAAGTGATTCTGAAGCTCTAAAATTTCCCATCTTCTAATTCAGAGTTCCATTCGGATCTCAAATGGACATAGATCATGGGGAGCAGATGTTGTCTACAGTAGTTTGCATTTTGTTCAGGAAGCACCTGTGTGCATGGCAAACATGGGTTATAAGCCCAGACTTGAGAATGGTAATAGGCCCTTGGCACTTCAGGCATCTCCTGCGCTGTACCCTACTCCCATGATTTGCTATATAGATAGTCGTGTGTGTGTGTGTGTGTGTGTGTGTGCGTGTGCATTCTGAGGACTGAACCCAGTCCCTGTGCACTGAGCTGTATCCTCAGCTGTTTTATTTTTTATGTTGAGATAGGACTTTTCTGAGTCACCCATTCTGGACATGAATTTGTGATCTTCCTGATTCAGCCTCCTGAGCTGCTGGGGTGCCACTGTACCTGACCTGGTATCTGCACCATTTAGTGACTCACAGGTCTGTTCACAATGTGAATGAGAATCGAAGAATTTCAGAAATGGATTATATTGGCTTATTCTGATGATGGATAAGACAAATATTAGTTACTTGGTTCTGTTCCCTCCAAATAAAGAATAAATGCTGCAAAATGATCCTCTGGACTGTTCTACCTGGAACTTTGTGTGTGTGTGTGTGTGTGCGTGTGCGCACGCAATTTCTGTAGTTTATTGTTATTTAATGACTGTTTCCTTTGTGTGTGTGTGTGTGTGTGTGTGTGTGACGCTGCACATATAACTGGGAAACAAAACCTGGCCAACAGCTATGGGCTTTTATTGCATGGCTAGCCCCAGAGGGAGCTCTAGGGCATATTGTCCAGAAAATGAGGGAGTTTTAGTGTAGGAGAGATTAAAAAATAATGGTGCTTGGTTAGTTTTTGGAGCTGCTTCTTATGTGGGAAGAGGAATCTTCAAAAAGGAAATAGCCCAGATTTACTGAGCAAACAAGAAAAAGAGCTGCCATTGATCAAACTAGGCAACACAAAAGACCATGTTTTGCACTGCTATGAGGCATCAAACTGGGAGAACTGTGCATAATGAGCTGCCCAAGGATTTGCTAAAGAGGGAAGCACTGAGGGAATAAGTCGAATAAGAATGGATTTAGGAATGCACATTTAACTGTAAAGTTTCCTGTGGGAAAAATAAGCAAATATTTAAGATGTTAGAAAGAAAATGCCATGGGGAATTTCAAGCCTGCTTAAATGCAGTGTGTCTTGGCATAAGTACAAGAAGAGAGCAGGATTTTGACTGCCCCAGGCAGGCCAATGTAGACCCAATGATCCGCTCAGGCAGAAAGTCACATCCAAACTGTTTAACTAGGGGATTGATGGGATGACTTTGTTGCTATATAGCTTTTAAACTCTAAAGAATAATTCTAGTTAACTTTTATATGGATTTGCAGAATAGTGAAAAATGAGGAAGAAGTGAAGCTATGGATATAAAGATTTATTTTTTGCCTACAGCATGGGAAAGAGAATCCATAAGAGAAGCGTAGGAGCCACCGAGGGAGCTTGGAGAGCTCTGAGGGTGAGCTGCGGGGCCAGTTGAGCTGGAAGAGCGTCAAATGTGGAGCCCACAGGGGATTCTGAATTTAAGCTTGTTGACTTCAGGACTGTGTGCTGTTGCTCCCATTCCACACTCTGGAGACTTGCTGGCTCCTAGGCAAGGCAGGAGAGGTGAGAAGAACGGCATTCATTCTGGGAAACAGCTGTAGGAGCCAAGTCTTCATCCAGCCCCTGCAGAGGTGCAGGGGCCAGGTCGTCTCAGTCTGCTGAAGCTTGTACCCAGAACTTCGAGGGAAGTTTCTCCAGTGCTTCTTCAACTTCACTGCCACACTCATCCAGCACATCAGCTGAGGTTCTGGCTGGGAGAGCAGCTCTGCAGCTCCCCTTCCCCTGTCTGAGAGATGGGAGTTGGGCTTTTTCTCATTATTTCCGGTGGGAGAGGACATGTTTTGATTTGTACACAAAGTCTTCCATCTCTGCACACTAGTTCTTAGAAGTGGTTTTGTGAATGATTCAATCTAATTAGCCAAGCCAATTAAATTTTCAAGATTTTTCTCATAATTTTTAGTTGGTTTAGGGCATGTTTCTGATTCAAGCCCCTTCAGCCAGGCCCCTGCTTTCTGTAGGGCTGAGCCCTGCTGGGTGGGTCACAGCAAACACAAAGGAGTATTTTCATAGCCGACCACCCAAGTACTCGGACCAGATTTCCAAAACACTGGACCCTTCCTTCTGTTTTGAAAATGCCTCAGGGAGTGAAGGATGATTCTCTGGTTTACAGAAGCTTTGGGCTCTGATAAGATGTCTTTGGCAGTTTGGCCAGGCAATCTTCAAATGGCCAGCTTCAGTCACCTTTCATGTCCTTGTTTTCTTGATGGATCCCAGTGTCATATGCACTTGGCCAAGTGTATTATGTTAAAGAGTACATACAAGCAGTTTGGGGAGGGTGGGATGGCAAATTGCCATTATGAAAATAACCGTGCTGACAATCTCCAACATCAGCAAAGTTGAGTTTTTAAAAATTTTTAATAAATTACTCTTTTTAAAATAACTTTCTTGACTGCCGTGAGCATCAACTCACAATCATTTTCTATGCAGTGGTAATGCGGCTCCTCATCTCATAATGCTGAGTGCAAAAGTAAAAAACAGCTTCTGTACCACCACCACCGGGAAAGCAAACAAATTCAATTTCAGATCATCAGTAGATACTGGCTTAGTTACTTTTCTGTTGTTACTGAAACAAAATACCTGATGCGCAAAATTAAAGAAGTAAAGGTTTATTTAGCTTACCGTTTGTGAAGGTTTCAGTCTATATCTGTTGGTTCTAAGACAAGGTAGCACATGGCAGAGGGGCAACAAGTCTTGGCACTGGAAGACAGCAAAGAACAATAAGAGCAAAAGCAGGGAAGCAAGCCTCTTTTCCTCCTTTATATGTATGCAGGCTACTTGCCCTGCTCACACCATCTCCCCGCCCTCCTCTTACACAGGTTTAGGATGTTTACAAAGTGAGAACTCTGGGCCCCTGTTGAGTCTAATTAAATTTCTAGACTTCTCAAATTGACACAATGAACATCCAAGAGCTGCAAGGGTATGTCGTCTATACCCCACAATGTAGAGCTGCTGAGTTACTTAGTTAAGCTTTTAAACTTCTCAAGTTGACACAGTGTGGCAACAATTACAGATACTTAAAACCCATGGGAGACAATGTAACATTTCCCACAATCTGAATCTAGCACTCTCCTTGCTTTATCTTTCTCCACAGAACTTAGTCTCATCTACTGTACTATGTTTTTCTTCTTTTAAACAAAAGTTTTGTCTCTTTCTCTTTCTTACATATGCACACACACTATATTTTTGTCTGGTTTGTTCACTGCTATATTTTCCTCACAAGAATGCTTGATGTAGGTTAGCTGTGAATGACCATTTGCTGAATGAAAGAATGAATGAATGCCCAACCCATGATATTTTCTCTGAAGTGAATATTTGGTCTTCTCTCCCACGTCAACCCCTGGAAGCAGATCACTTGTTTTGTACCGTCACCCTCTTTACAGAAAAGCCCCAGAAAGATCTGACCAACAGCACAGTCAATTCTGAAAGGTTAGAATAAAGTGAAATCTCCTGGGCAACTCCAGGCTCAGTAAGATGTGTTCCACTGGTTCATTCTGATAGCTAGAAGAGCAAATGGAAATTACTTGGCTGTGTTTGCTGACTGGTCCATGCATCTTCTCCCACATAAAGAATAAAAGCTGTAAAATGATTTGCTGGAGTATTCTACATGGAACTTTTGTCTGTGTTGGTGATGTCTAGTTAATTATCACTGAGTCTCTATTTCCTTTTGTTGTGATGGTTTATGTTTAACTGGAAAACATGACTAGAGAGCAGAGACTGGATAATGAACTTCATTTTATGTGCACATGGCCGATTGTCCTTTTCTTTTTCTTCTTCAAACACCTCACACCAAAAAACTCAAGTAAAAGAGAAAGACAGCTGAACTCCAAATAAAGCCAGTCATGGAAAAATGTTATGCAATTCTGTGGTAGGTATGTTTCAGGATTCTTTAAAAGGAAGCTCTCTACAGAGATGCTAGTGCTGGATCTTCCTTCTCTAGGTGTGCTCAGGCTCTGCATTGCGAGCACTGACTTCTTCATTAAGCAGCAAATAGTTGCTTGGCATCGATTCTGCTGCAGTCCCTCGCTAGGCACTGAGACAGAGCTATAATCAAGCCAGGATAGCTCTTGCCTTTTCCAGGTTTGAGCCTGGTGAGAGATCTTAACTAAGTCACCTGAAAGCCACTTGCAATGTTACTGCATATCACATTCCACTGTAAAGATTTGTAAAGTGCCACCACAAGATATCTGTCACAACTGGTCAACTCTGAGGATAAAGCAGAGAAGCTGCCCTGGGAAATACGCTAATGAATGAACATGGGTATGACCAATAAAACTTTATTTGCAAAAATAGACATGAGCTTCTGTTTGCCCATCCTTGTTTTGACTGATTTGTTGTATAATGTTCAAATGGTAGAGATGTGAGTCAGATTTGTTTTGGTATCAAATCTCCATATAGTTTATATATATTGTGTAAGTTTGTTTGGTTGGTTGGTCTATAGATTTGGAAGGGAAGAAGAAAAGAAAAAGAAAAAAACTATGAGATTAAAAGTAAAAGTGGAACCAATCCTTTTGTAAATAAAGAGGAGAAGACGAGGGTGAAGGGAGAGTAGGGGAGTGGGGGGAAAAATCAAGTTATATTATGTAACAGGTACAAGTCCCTATAATGAATGTGATCATTGTGTATAACTAAAATGTACCAATAGTTAATTAATTAAAAAAATAAAAATTGTTTGTCAAACTATCGAAACACTGAATCCCCCTGAATGCAAAGTTTTGCTGAGAGAAGTCAAGTGTAAACCACAGAAGTAGATGCCGGGTAGATCTGTAGGATCTGACCCATGACAGCGAGTTGGAGGACTGTGGATGGGACTGAACCACAGGCCAGGGACTGTGACCTACGGAGCAGAATTCACAAACCTTAGCAAATCTGTGCTGCTAAATCTTGGAGCTAAGCACAACCCCCAAGCACCTTTGAGACTGCAAAGAATACAGGCCATATGGTTTGTGAAATAGACACTTCCTGGATGAAGGAGTAGAAATTTCTGGATACAACTTATGGAGTAGTGTTTAGCTGGCAGAGCTCTGTGTCAGACACAGGTAGTTTGTGTGGTGGTTTGAGACCAGCTATGAAGCCAGATTTGTGTTCATCTCTGCTCTGTGGGATGTGACCTTGAGAAAAGTGGCTTCACTGTTGTAGATCTGTTTCTTCAGCACTAAAATAGGCCTAATAATAGAGGCTGCAGTGGGAATTAAATTACTTAATATTTGCAAAACATTTGGAACAGTGCTTTGAACATAGTTAATAAGTGTTAGTTTTTATTGCTATTGTTTAAGGAGACACTCTACCATCTATTGTGTTGAAATCTTAGAAGGTGCTCTCACCCTGGAGGCTGCCTTTTCTCCTCCTGTTTAGCCTCCTCCTCTTCTTCCTCCTTGTCCTCTTCTCATCTTCCTCTTCCTCCTCCAAATGAAAAGGCCTATTATGTGGTACAATTACCTGGTATACTCTGCAGAGATTTTTATATTAGACCATAATTTCTACAGAGGGTTTAGGTGAATTCTTGGAGCAGGTATAGAAGGTGCCTATCCTCACACCGAGGCAATGAATAAAGCCCCATCCTTACCTTTCCAACAGTGCTACAGAAAGCTGTAGCTCAGGCTGTGAGACGATGTCTTCTCAACCACGTTTAATTTAAAATGAAGCCACTTGACACAGTTCCGTTGTAAGCCTGGCTTTCTCGCATCTCCCTGAGCACTGGGCAGTCAGCTGTAATCAAGCTGTGACTTACTCAGATGTTTCCCACCTATATCCTTGTGTCCTTTCTGTAGATTCCCTGGACATCAGAGTAAATAGAGTATCACAGGTCCTTAGCACCTCTGCTCAAAAGTCTTCTGGCAGCATAAATGGATATTTCAATTTAAAGTACTTGAAATAATGAGAAAAGGGTTTCTTGCTAATTTTTCTACAGTGAACATGAACTATTTTTATGGCAGAAAACTAATATTTTTTATTTTAAAAATGTTCACAGTTGCAATACAGAGTACCTTTATTAAAGTCTTGTCAAGTTTATTGCAAATAAAACGCACCACAAGTTGACAGTAATTAGGTTCAAAAGGGTGACAAAGACAAATAGAAACATTCTGAACCATTCATATTCTTTTTGTTTTTAGCTATGGTTGGGAATTGGGAGCCCCAGGGTGGAGGAGTATATTGCTGAAGGCCTTGAAAGCAGGTGTCTGTGAAGCAACACAGGAAGAATATCTCCAAGGAAGATACTTTGTGCCCTGCAAAAAAATACTGTGTCCATAAACCAAACAGTAAGACCTGTAGAAAATGCAGTTAAAATTGTACAGCAGCATTCATTTCTTCTCACTTTGTTGTAAAAACTGGAAGAAGCCCATACTTGTAATCTAGATACCTTTGATTCATTCCCTTCTATCTTTGCTTTCTAACAGGAAAGAAAACTCTTCCTTTTATTACCCCAATCGATGAAGTGTCACATGGTGGTTAAGCTTAATTTTCAACCTGATTGGATTGAGATTCTTGGAAAGGTGTCTCGATCTCGGAGGTGCTGGATCTGAATGTGCTGTTAGGAATTAGTGCATGGTTGGAGGAGGTGGGCTGCTGGGGTATATCCTTCCACTGACCTTCCTGGCCTGTGCTCTGGTTCCCGGATCCCTTGAAATGAGCAGCTTTGCTCCACCGTGCCCTTCCGCCATGATGTTTCTGCCTTGGAGCCCCCAGGCCATGGAATGGAACTTCTGAAACCATGAGCCAAGTTATATTTCTACTGCTTTACTTTGTGGGTATTGGGTGTTTTGTCTTAGTAATGGGAAACCTGACCAAGATAGGTCATGGTGGATTTACTGAGTTCTCCTGCGCTGCCATTTTCTCTTTTGTCCAAGGTTCCAAACAATGTTTCGATGTTTATGTCAAAACAATGTTTTCAAACAATTTTTCAAAACAATGTTTTCGATGTTTATTTAGTACAAAAGTAGAGATAAGAGTCTAATTTTCAATGAATAAAATTTGTTCTTTAAATATTTTTTTGGCTGACTAGATACCATTTTTACTATCGAAACATGTCATAATATTTTGTTTCCCTGAACTATTTCTTTGGACATTTCCAAATCAGAGAGTCTTTTAGGGAAAATAAGTTTGAAATTGTGATATTTTTATAATTCATTGAGAAATACAAATGATTTTTAAAGTAATGTATAACAACATCCATAAGAAAAAAACAATTTACACTGTTAAAATTACCTAACTTGAGACCAGTTTTATGTTGAAGAAAACTGGGGAGAAATAACTATTCCTGAAGTCACTGGTAGCCTTTAAATTAGTGCAGATTTACAGGAACACAATCCTGGAAGCAAAATGCCAGCTAATATTCTTTTGCACTACAGAAATTTGCCAATATCTATGAGACTGCTGATGGGCTGGCCAGTATTCCTAGGGAGTAAAAAGTACAATTCTGGCAACAGCAAAGGTCCTAACAAATTATGTACTTTTTGGTTGTGGCCCAGAAGTAACTAACCTCCCATAAGGGAAGGAATCCAGTTTTAAGTCAAATAGTTGATCCTAAGAAGCTCAGTTCCTGAAACTGGATAATGGTATTATGATTACTAGTGCATCAATTGTTTGGCTGAAGAAACAAAAGAATTTATCTGGAGAGTTATTAAATCATATCCCCAATGCTTCAGATGCAATATGTTGGGCACAGAGATAACTTGTCCCACACAGAGCCAAGAATATTTGAATAAAGACAAGCAGAAGCAACCAGCAACAGAAACAGACCCACAAGAAATCCTGATATTGGACTTTCTAATAGATGTTTTAAAAATCCAATTTATAGTATTCAAAGAGATTAAAGAAAAAAATTGGAAATGTCAGTTGAGAGTTTAAAACTATTAAAAAATACAAAGTATAAAAACAGAAGTCTAGAAATGACCTCACAATAACTGAGGTGCTCATACCACCTTGTTTTGAAGGCCTGTACTGTCAGTGTTCTGGGCTCTTTGCTATTGTTGTTTATGTGTCTTTTTTGTTTCATGTTTTTCTAGGAATTTATTTTGTTTTGTCTTGGTTTGCTTTGTTTTTCCCTCTACTACAGAAAGGATAGGTATACATGTAGAAACTCATGCATGCATACAACTTCTAAAAAGTTTATGAGAATCGATAATATAATGCATGATGAAATGAACAGGGAAAAACAAAACAAAGCAAGACAAAACAAAACAATTCCTAGAAAAGCATGAAGCAAAAAATCATATAAAACCACAATACAAGGTGATCTACAATGGTTACCATGATGTCTCAGCAGTATATAACAACATTAATAAAAACAAAGCATTGGAGATATTATAAGACTTCAAAAGCAGGCAATAATCAAACCAGAGTGGGTATCTTAGTGAATCTTGTCATCTTCAGTGTAGTTGCCTATACTCTTAGTCTTGATGCTATCAATCATAACAGATTTGAATAAAATCAGTCAATACAAGATAGCACTCTAACAAACCAGATTCAAATAAGATCAGTCATAATAAGACAGTATAAGTTATACAGGGCTTCAGATTAAGTTGATAGGAAATTAAGAATGATTATCATATTACATTGTCTTATTTTTGGGATAGCTGACCTTGTCTTCAAGCCTAGTGTAAGTAGACAAACTGGAACAGCATGTAATCCATCCAAGAAGAGTGATGACAATAATGTAGATTTTAAATCTTGTTACCCCATTAACAGTATCCTCTGCCTTCCTTCTTTACAATTCCTCCTCTTTCACTCCCATAGGGTACACTGCTTATTTTGGGTCCCACTGCCTCCCTATATAGAGCATCTCAATGGATCCTATCTCCTGATCTACTCTGCCTGTGTTTCTCTCTGTTAGTATTTTGAGGCCCTCTATACTAGAGATAATAGCCAATCTTCTCTGCCTCATTTCTGCTATTCTATTTTTCTGCAATTGGTAGTATATTTTTCTCTTCCACTCCACTGTCTGTCCCATTCACTGAGGCCTCTCTGCCACTGTTCCTGAAATGCTCGGATTCTTTTTCTCTCTTTCTAAAATGTCCTTTAGCATTTTTTGTAGGGTTGGATTGGTGGTCACAAATTCTCCCTGTTCCTCTTTATCATGGAAGCATCTTGCTTCTCCATTAATTTCTAGAGAGAATTTTGCAGGATACATCAATCTGGGCTGGAGATTGTTCTCCTTCAGGGCTTGAATTACTGGAAATCCTCTTTCACGAGGATCTTCAGTTGTGCTGTTGTGGTTGCCTTAATGTCCTGAATCAGTACAAAAAGGTTTACTTTTCATGATCATTTTAACTTTAGGGAAGAGCCACACAGTTGCATGGTGCCACATCCAGTGATTAAGGTGGATGAAGACACCCTGTGGTATTTTTACAAGCCTCTTTTTCATTGGATGATACATGATAGTTTATTTGCTGTATTTTTCTTTTTTATCACCCCTCATGAGAGGACTTTCAGAACTGTGGCAAGCATAATGGGATAAATGTATTCAAATCAAGGTGGAACATTCTGAGTGAGATTAATGCCAATGTGCCTCTTACTGTAATAATTTTTCATTGAAACATTCACTGTATATTTTGATTATATGTCTATTATGTCCTGTGGATAGAGGCCCCTCCCTTAGCAGAGCAGGACAGTAAGCTCTAAATTAAACACTGCTGTGGTTCCACCTACAAATATTAACAAGACCTAAGAAGATCACACTGCTTTGCAGTAACTTCATGACATCCTAGAACACAACTCAAGCATGTTTTTAGGAATAAAAAATTAGCCAATAAGGTAGCAATCATGATTCCTAGAACTTTATCAGAAAATCTGTACACACAAAGCAGGAAAATGCAACCTATAATGAAGAGATAAATCAGTCAAACAAAACCAGCTGAAACCTGACAAGAGATGTTAGACTTAGCAGAAAGGATGTTCTAACGATTATTATAGGTGATCCACATGTTCAAAAAGTAAAAACATGAAGAATAGATAATCATTCCAAATTCCACTGATAAACTGCCATGTCTGAGAAAAAATGCAAGAAAGGAAATTACAAGCATATTCACCATTTCAGAAAAAACTAGTGAAAATGAAGACATGACAATTAAAAAATCTATTCAAAATAAAAATCAGAAGAAAAAATAGAATAAAAGAATATATATGAGAAGATCAGAGATGTAGCTCAGTGGTGAAGCACTTGTCTAGCACATGTGAGGCTTTTGGTTCCATTTCCATCACCACCAAAATCTTGATCTAGATATATAGAAATATCTGAAGTATGTATGCATAGTAAATTATAGGACAATCTCAAAGAACTGGATGTGTCTGTAATTGGATTCCTGAAAAAAGTAGAAAGGTATAAAGTGAAGAAATAACCACAGAAACTCTTCCAAATTTGGTGTAAAATACAAATCCACACATATGTATTCAACCAATTCCAGGGACAAAAATCATGATGGTGACTACAACAATGCAGATAATAACCTTTAAATCAAAAATATCTTTATAGAAGGCAGAAGGGGAAAAGATGGTAAGTATTGCTGTGGTTTAAGTATGATCCGTTCCCTCCAAAAGTCATGTTTATGTTGGCTCCTTGTGAGGAGATATTAAGAGTTGGACCAGCAGGGATATTTAAGAAATCTCTGCCTTCACGAGCAGATTAATGAATCCATACAATCAGTTGATTAACCGTGGGTTAGCTCTAGAATAGGCTTGCTAGAACAGCCAGTTAGGTGGCTCTCACCATGTGATTCCCTGTGCTGTGACAAGGCCGCGACCTGATGTAACCCTTCGACTTCACACCAGAACTATTATACTAAATAAACCTTTTTTTTTATAACTGACTCAATCTGTGGCATTGTGTTATTAGTAATAAAAAGCTGACTACAGAAAAGCTAATATAAGAACTGCAGCAAATATCTCATAAAAATAAGTACACAAGAAAATAAAGAATGTAATGGGGGAAAAACTACCAACCTAGAATTCTGTATGTAGTAAAGATATCATTATCTGTAAGTATTTATTTATTTGTTACATTCCTGAGGATACAATCCAGGGCCTTGTGCATGATAAACAAATGTTCCACCACTGAACTACATCTGCAGCCCTTTTAATTTATATGGATTTATTTGCTTGCAATGGTTGCTTACTTTATCTAGACTGGGTCTTGCTAAGTCACCCAGACTAGCCTTTGCAGTCTTTCTGCCTCAGCCTCCCAGGTAGCTGAAATTACAATCATACATCATTGTGCCTAGTAAAATATTTATTGTTGACATAAAAAAGCTGAAAGAATTTACATTCAGTAGTCCTGCATTAAAAGAATTCGTTCAAGTGGAAGAAAAATAATACTAGAAAGAAATATGGATCTCTACAAGGAATCTGGAGCAAATATATAGATAAATATTACAATGGCTGATAATCCCCGCTATAAGCACAAATAACAGTAATATTTAACAGTGTATTATGGGTTAGTAATGATGTAAAAACAATAAAAAATGAGTTAGCATAAAGACAAGGCATGCAGACATGGAAATGTACTATGTTGAACCTTATCCTGTAGATCAGTGGGGTGAGGACCAGTGTTAGGCAAAGGAAGTATTACCCTTGGGCACACAACTCAAGGGTATTCCACAAAGCTGAGTAATCAGGTTAAGTACTAATTTAATACAATATTTTAAAATGTAAAAGTGTAAAAATCTATGAAGAGCAGAATATCCAAATTTTATTTAAAAAGCATTGTGCAAAGTCATAATGGAGCTTGAAGGAAAAGGAAATATCAGTTAGCAATTCCCTCTTATCTCTGAGGGATACATTCCAAGTAGGTGAATACCAGAGACTAATGATAGCACCAAACTCTATTTATATATTGCTGGTTTTTTCCTATCCATACCTACATAATTATGATAAAGTTTAATTTACATGTTAGTCACAGTAAGAGGTTTACAACAATAAATAATAAAATGGGGCAATTATAATAATGCACTCTAATAGAATTGCCACTGCCACTCCTTTTACATTGGGACCTTTATTAAATGAATCAAGAGTAATTTGAACATAAGTAAGCAGTGTGATAGCATCACAGTTGATCTGTTAACACATGGTTTCTAAGTGACCTAATAGGTGGGTAGCGTATACTGGATGGATACATTGGTCAAAGAGATAATTTATGTCCTAAGTGAATGAAGCAAGACTGCTCAAGATTTCATTGTACTACTCACATGATGAAACTTATGAATTACTTCTGGAATTTAGCATTTAATGTATTTGGACCATTGTTGCTGGTGAGTAACAGAAACCATGTGGAATCTGTGGTTCCTAGCAAGAAGAGAGGCAAGGAAGGGATAGGAAATGCAGAAAGAAATGAAGATGTGTTGTATACCTGAGCCAGCCCACACAAGGCATATAAATGTTGTGTACTGCAAACATGTGCTAATTAAAAAAAACAGAATTCAGAATATATTTTAGAATTTTGTGTAGTAGCTTTTCCAAATAAATGAAAGTAGAACTAAAACAAAACAAAACAAAACAAAACAAAACAAAGCAAAACAAAAAAACAAAGTTAGCTTTTAGTTTATGTACGGTAGTTGTCATAATTTCATTTTTTGGTTGAGAATCTTGTTTTTCTCTCCTGCCCATATGCATTGTTTTGAAGTTTAGAGCTAAAGATTTTTGTTCATTTCTTCCAATGAAAATATTAACTATTGTTATATTTTTGGTTAACAGAAAGACAAGTGACAAAGAGAAGAGGGGATGAAGGAAATGAAGGCAAGAGGGAGGAGAGCCAGGAAGTCAGTGTAGGCAGTGTGGGTGCAGATTTAGGGAGCATAAGACAGGCGCGATACTTAGCAGGAGGTGTGCAGAACCCAGGTGCGGAGAGATCGTAGCCTCCAGTTCCTCCCACCCACCTGAGGAAATTGGGTGGATCTTTCAAATCTTAATCATACAAATACTTCTTTCAAGTACTTTTGATTCTACTTTAACCTGAATTTAGCCCTTTATTATGTTCTATCACGGTACCTTTTGGAGCTCTTCTTTCACACTCCTGTGCTTGTTAGCATGTGCACTTTATCTCTCTGCTTAGACACTGAGACTCTGGAGAGCAGAAGCTGTATTCTGTTTACTACTTGTGTACAAAGACCTCAGCATAGAGTCTTGAGTAATCAATGCCAAATCAGTGATGGATGATGGAGATGCTATAATTTGAGGTACAGTAAATAACTTAGGTTACTTCCTGAAATTTTAAGTAACTAGGAATTACTGTATTTGAAATAGAGGGGTAAGAAAATAAACAAATTTGATGGGCAACTTTGAGATGAGTCTGAGGCAGGAAGCATTTGTAGCTCTGTGAAACATCTTGGGCAGTTGTAACCTTCCAGGACTCAGTATCCTTGGGAATAAAACAGGGTTTGGAGAAGCGGATCTTCAGGTTTCCTTGAAGTTCTGTGATAAGAGAATTTATCAAAATTTAACTATGGATTTAAAACATGAGAATGTGCTAAGTTCAGCAAGATGACAACTGAGCGTTCAGTTTTTAAAACATTTGGTTTTCTAATACTTTCCTCCTCTCTTCAAAGCGATAGCCAACATTTAAACAAATGTGAATTCAAATTGATTTATCTTTAGCAGATAATTCTTGAGATCTTTGTCCAGCACATTATGAAACTGAGGCTGGAATTTGTTTTTGATCTGTGCAGCTGGTTTCCAGGAGAGGTTAGGGGTGGCCTCTGAGAAATCCGAGGGTGAAGGCAGGCTGCAGGGTGGGCTGGCTAATGGCATCGATCGACTGACAAGGATGAAGACAGTCTTCAATCTCTTAGAGACTCTTTGGTCTCCACCTTTTTCCACTGAGCCAATATTTTCATTGTCCAGGCCTACTCGTTTGCAAACCCAACACCTCTTTCTGCCAAATCCAAATGCTTCTTTTGTCTTCATCTTGGTGATTAACTTACACAACCTTGGATCAGAATACACATGCACTTGCCAGCAGTCAATGTCTTAGGTCTGCTTAGCTCTTAGTCAGTGTCTTAGATTGTCCCTCTGCCCAGGGCTGAAAACGTCAGCAAGACCAATTCCCAATAGTGCTATCTTTTGCATATTGATTCTCCTTCTTAAAATTAATCTCTTTGCAGACTTCTGAATATTTTATTTGTATTATGTATTTCTTATTCCTCTTGAGTTCTCCCTCAAGCTGCATATATATCCTTTTAAATAGCTTCGAGACAATGGGCAGGGGTGAAAAACACATTCTGCTGTGTTCTGTTTATTTGCTCAGGATCTGAAGAGTTCTGATTTCCAAAACATTAGTATGTGTGTTTGTGAACACATGTGTATTTATAACACAAATAATCACAAGGAAAAGCACCATGGGTACTTGACTTTTACTCACTTTGTAAGGCAACTGTTTAAACCAGAGTAGTTTTAAATATTGAAGTTTTCTACGCGCAGCCGTACAATCACTGGTGGGTTCAGCAACATCTGACCCAATTCGTCTTTGATTCAGTACAGGAGATTCTCAGCATATTGTAATTTACCTTTTTTTGATGGCTCTAATTATAACATTTATATATTACAAACACTTACTTAAAAAACATAGCAATCCACACAGTGAAAAAGCTTTTTCAAAGCCATATTTCGCAAATGACATTTTAATTGGGAATCCTATAAAACCTTGAGCTAATATTTTAATCTATAGGGATCCAGATGCAATTTATGATTCACAATCTATGAATATGTTTCAGATGAAGTATTTTATTAAATTATAGTTAGTTGGGAATGAGGAAGCTGCCTTTGACATTTGTGGTAATGTTAGTGCATCAGAATATTCAATTTACCAGAAAATTCAATTTGTAACTACAGCAAGAAAGAGATGAAGCAGGGTGGGATGAGTCAAGAGTCAACTGGACATCCAGGTGGGCCACAGACCACAGAGGCTAAACTAGCAATGCTCGCTCCAAGCTTACTCCGTCCTCTGTTGGTATACTTTTAAGTGCTTGATTTTGCTAACTGTTCTAAATTCAGTTTTTTTCTGTGTTTGTATAGATTGAATTGCTCTCATCTTTCAAATATAACACATTTTCAAATTGTACACATTCAATTTTTTTTCTATTTAAAATTTTATCCTTAAATTTAGTGTTCTGGAGCAAAGCCTGGGTTTTGCAGAGGTAGTCACAGTTATGTCAGAAATAGCCTCAAAACAACTCTTAGAATTGTCTCCATTTTTAGTTAAGGTGATTGGGGCTAGTAGAGGTAAAATAATTTGGGTAATATCACATATTTAGGGAATAAACAGAAATTCTCACTAAGATCTGACATGTTCCAAAGGCCATCTCATTTCCTCAGTAATATAGAAAAATACATATCAGTGTCCTGTAACTGCCATTAAATAGGAGAATCCCTGTGAATAAGAACCCAAATAACTGTGACTCTCAATTGTTTTTACTTGAATTAAAAAAATACATAAAACTTATAAGAACAGCTATACTGTTAATAGTAATTAAAATAAGCATATATATAATTAATAATTCATGTATATGATTCCAAGAATTATTCTAGCATTCCCTTAAAGGTGCATTGGGTCTAATAGTCTATTCTTTAATATTGTAAATACTGTAGAATGGTTAATTTTTTTTTTTTTTTTTTTTTGGTGCTGGGGATCGAACTCATGACCTTGTGTTTGCCAAGCAGGCACTTAAAGCCACTGAGATAAACTCCCAGCCCAATGAAAGATTTTTTTTTTTTTATGGTTAATATTTTCAGAGAGAAACTTAAGCCTTTTAACTAACTCAAATCAATGCCCAAACTATTAATTAAGCTAATTAAACCACATCAAGGCAGGGTGTAGACATATAGTTCATTTAAAGAATGTTTAGAACTTACATTTTAATTTCTTGGTTTATAGCAATCTATCTGTCCTGACACATGTTACTTTAACATATTTTCCACTCTAGGAGGAATAACTGTTGTAGAATATTTGGAAGATACAGAAAAGTATAAAAATTAAAAAATGTGTAAAAAGTATAAAAATGCAGAAGTAACATTGGGGCAATTAAGATAGTCAATCTGATTGGCTTCAGAGCTGCTTAGGGGATTACTAAAGGACACTTTGGGATGTGTCTAGGTGGATCCTGGAGCCATGACCTGGAGTATCACGTTCTGTCCTGGCCTCTTCCTTTCTGGCTGTGTTCAGCTCTGCTTCCAAGTCCACATGAACTAAGCAACTTTGTTTTGCCTCTGCTTAGGAACCAATTAACCATGGACTGACACCTCTGAAACCATGAACCCAATAAACTTTCCTCCTTTATATTGTATGTCTTGAGTACTTTGTCCCAGCAATGGGAGAACTGGGTAGTGAAAACACATATCACATTTCTTTTTGTCATATATAGATGTAATGATCTTGATGCCTTTAGTTTGCAAAATTGGAATTATACAATACACACATTCTTGATTCTGCTGTAAGCATTTTCTATATCATTTATAATTATTTGTATCAAAATCTATAGCCTAAAATATTTTCATGTGGATATATCTTGTTTTATTTAATACTTTCCCTTTCAAATACTAGATTTTTACATATATTAGATAGTAATTAACATATTTATAATTTTTTCTTGGGTTAGATTTCTAGACTAGAATTACTTCATTAAAAGATAGGAAGGTGTTTGAAGCTCTTGAAAGGTACTGTTGGGTTACTGTCCAACAATTTTCAACACTTTATACTCCCAGGTCCACCTCAATATATCATACTCAGAAATGGTATTATTATAGAATTTATAAGTTAATATTATGTCTTCACTGCCAAATATTTGCTTTATCAGGGTTAAAAAATGACCTTCTTGTGGAACTCTCTTTTTAAAGATTCTGTTGTCTAATAAAACAACAGAAAAAGTAAGACAGATATAGTGCTGTGATGTGTTTACTTCTTTTAATTATATCCTTAGGATATAGTTATATCCTTAGGACAAAATGTATAACAGTCACTTTATAGATGAAAAAATTATCTTAAAAATGTTTAGCTGTTTGTTCAAGATAACCTAGTCCAGAGTTGGTAGAGAATCAATCAGATTGGACTTTAAAATATATATAGAATTTTATGTATGTCATTACTTTTCAAGTGAATTATTTTAGTTTTTATCAACTACTCTAAGATCAGGCACCTAAGGACCCCTCACATTTCTCTGTGTTATTAAAATTTCTGCTCTCTCTTTTCAATTTATTTTCTAGGTGAACTATATAGTCATTTTTTTGTTCTCTAAATATAATCATTTTGATTAATGTTGCATTAAAGGGAAGTAGTATCTATTAATTCTTCTGGCAACATGTTGAAAATGTCCCTCATTGAATTTTGTGACTTCTTTCAACATAGCTTGTTTAACTCTTTTGTTATGTTGTTTTTTGTTTATTTACTATTTTTCTTTTTCAAAATAATGTGTGGGATGGTTTTTTAGAATTGCCTTTTAACTCACAATGGTTGCATAGCACTGATTTATATATATTTATTTGTGCTATTTTTCAGTTATGAGAGTTTGCTAATTTATTTTTCCAGGTTTTCCAAGTAGTTGTACATCTGTAATATTTTTGATTTAATTTCTATATTTCTTATCTTTATCTTACATCTCTTTAATGTTTTATTGAATTGGGTAATACCTCTAGTAGAGTTAAATATTTATGGCATGGTAATCATAAAGGACTTTCCTTTTTGTCTTTCATGATAGTGGGATTATCCTAATATTTTGTCTTTAAATTAATGTACATGTGAGTGCATGTGTGCATATGTAGTCACTATGGAAGCAAACAGATATAATGCATCAGTGGAAAATCCACCTTGACTTTGGCACTCTGTCAAATTTTAGTTTTTGGAACTGTCATGGGCAATTTTTAAAATTTTCCTTTTACTTCATTTGATTGTTCGTTCCACAAAACTGCTGAGGAGACAGTGGTTTTAGAGTAAGACCAGAACTTGGTAGACTGGAATAGCACACATTTCAAAACCTAACCTAAATTAAATGTAATTAGTTGACCTACTGCTTGCCTTTATAATGGAAGATTAATGTGTATAACTTATTTCTTCCTTTTACTCATTCAATATAGCCCATTAGATAAATTTTGGTGATGTGTTGGGAAAGCATAAAATCTATTACTTTAGGTAGGGACATACTTTTTAAACAGAATCTTTGTCAAAATGCTGTAATTTATGTAATAGATTTACATTATTTATTTTTGGATCTTAGGAACTTATATTCTTTTTTTAAAAACTTTTTTATGTATTTATTTTTATTTTAAAAGAAATTAAAAAAGCCAACAAAATGAAATGAAACAGTGATAAGACAGTAGGAAAACTACGATAGTTACTATTTTGCATGTTGATGTCCTCTAAATAGTTGCTCACACTACTGGCTTTAGGCTGGCCCACAGGCCCGGGGCATAGTTTCCTTCCTGGCTTTCCCCTGTCTGCTGGCGTGGGCAATTTAATGGGGAATTAGAAACAAGTACATGGTTCTTCCAAGTTGCAACTATTGCAACTCTGAAATTTAACACATAAATTATAGAAAGATTTTCAACAAATGGTACAATATATTATTGCCTAATTAACTTTAAAATTCAATTCATTTCCCTAAGCATCTCAGCCTTCTGAGGTAAGATTATAATTGGCTTTTCCTAATTAGATTTCTCCCACACTCCATTATTTTTCATTAAACATGCTATTTCCCCCTCCCAATGGAATGTATAGCATTCCAGATTATGACTCAAGAAAGTCAAACTTAAGAGTTAATAGCGAACAAACTCCTGAGCTGACAGAAGCACACACCTGCTCTACTCTGTTGGTCTGGACCATACTGGTTTCAACTGTGGCTCTTTTGTTCTCGCATCCTGAATACTTCTCGAGATTGCTTTCTGCTCCCTACTCTGTATTTCTGCCTTCTCTCTGTTTTTCTGTTGTTTTATTCTTGTAATTTCATCCAACACCATATTCCTTGCAATAAAAGGTCTGAGGGGCAGGCACCCTGCTGTAAAACAATGGTGCTCTTAAATTCTGAACACCTCACTTAAATCCTTTCCTTGTTCTTTGCATTTCACAAAGTTCTCTTGCCATATTGCTATTAACATTGTGCCTGAAATCTGACATAAATGAAAACTCTCATCTTACTGAAATACTCTAAACAGAATATTTCAAAATCTGCCCCTTTACATGAAAGCCAGAAAACATTCTATGAACATGTAGCATTAACAAGACTAGTGTCAATGAATAAATACATGACAGAGATCACAAGACCAACTAACCACAAGGCAGTCCTAATTTGCTGCTGATGGTGTATCATTTGCTATATTATACAAAGTGTCCTTTTGGGCTACATTTACTACACACATTACCAGAATTGGCTATTTTTGTCTCAAGGACATCATTGATAGTGTAGTTTTGTTTTCCTCTTGGCGCTGGCTTCCAGGGAACTCAGGAGCAAGTAGGAAGAGCTCAGTTTTCTAAAATCAGAAACATTTGGCATGCCTTGTGAATAATAGCTTTATACCCAGAGACCCTCTCCTTTTATTTTTTAGTCCTTGGTCCTTATTTCCTGTCGATTTGTATGGTATGCATCTTTGCAATATTGAAAAATGAAGACATTTTCATAGGGCATTTCAATTCTCAGCATGAGTGTCTTTGGCTTTGCAAATTTTTCTTGATTAGCATCATCACATGTTATCTTTCCTCTGCCATTTGATACATACCAGGGTCATATAGTCATTGATTGTAACACCAATGCAAATGTTCATTCAACTGAACCATAACTTGGAATTAAGTTTTTCAAAAAAAAAAAAAAAGCACACCATGCAATGAATTTCCCTGACATGTAAAAATGACCATGGTGTTAATTGTATTATTATTTATAATATTATCATTATCTGTACTTTTCTGTTTGCTATATTATTTCTGTGAAAAAAACTAACATTTGGTTTGGCGGAGAACTTTCATTCTCATAACAGCACATGAATCAGCTAGAATTGTACATTTATCTTGTTTTTATTATTTTTGTTTTAACGTGATAGTAGAACTATGGAGAGTAGCTAATAAATCCTTGATAATGTTCAGACCGCCTTTGGTTTTCCTGTCATCCTATGTCTGTTGTTAACATTGGGTTAATTGCATCACATTCTTTACCAGATGGCAACAGTAGGTGTTTTAATCAGAGGTATAACAGTGTCTGATACATAATAGCTACTTCATAATTGCTGAGCAAATGGTTGCAAGAATAGAAGGACAAATAAATGAAAAACAAAACAAAGCCCACGCTTGAAAACAAGCTCTGGTAAAACTGATGAAGGGAAAAGAATTCCACTGTGGGCAGGTTAGAGTTCATGTTAGAAAGCATTATAAAGAGAACTGAAAATCTTCCCCAGTCCTGGAGTTAGCAGGACACTGTTTTAGGTTTTTATCATTCATGTGAATAGATGTTATTTAAAGCTGAGTCCTGAGTGAGGTTCTCTGTTGAGCTGCCCTAAAGGATTTAGGCACCTGAGTTTCATCCTCTGCACCAACTGTTCTCTTTAGAAAGGAGGCTGAAAAAGGATCATTTGCAAAGGGAGGGAAACAGAGTTTAGCAGCCAAGGTCCATCCCATATGTGCAGGGCTGACTACATCTTTTGAGGTTCCCAGTGCACAAATTCAGAGTCTTTTATTCAAAATTATGAAGAATTGCAAGACTAACAGCAACAGTGTGACACTTAGCTTCGGTTCTTCTAAATGCAGGGTCATTTATGATTGCACTAATTACCCCATCCCTAGCTCTGCAAATGTGTTTGTTGATTCTCATTCTTTCTGAACAAATAAAATTTAAGAGGTCTGATATGAACAGATTTTTATTAGAATACAGTGCCATTTAAAAGAAAATTCTGCGATGATGGAACTGGTCCATAGCCGTGTTGTTTGACACATAGCCACCTACTAGCTATTGGCTATGAGCATATAAAATGTGGCTAATGTGACCTGAAATTTGGCTAATGCTGCTGATAGCTATATTTTTATATAATTTTAATTAATGTGAATTTAAATAACTACATGTGCTATGGTTAATATTAGACAGGGGCATTTAATGAGTCAACAGAGAATAAAGAAAATAATTCCATATAGAATGAATCTAATAGAAAGCAAACAATACATTTTATATTAATTTCTGTGAGTAAATGACAACAGTTAACTTTGCATGTTATCCCAGTGAAAAGTTGCAGCCTAACTTGGCACAGAAATAGGAAAGTTGGAGGAGATATCTGTCTCCTAAATTTCCTAAGCATGTGTTTCCATGGCAATGGAGAATTCATCCAAATGTAATTCAAAGTGAGTGGCTAACGTATCTATATTGTTCAGTTCTAGTACATTTTACCTTTAATTTTATTTTTCTGAATCACTGATGGGCTAATATGTCAAACAGTATTTGTTCAGGACTGAGACTGACAAGCCACTGTAAGAAGCAAAGAGGGTGCCATCATTTTAAAGAAACATTAGGAACTCTGCCAATAGAATAAAACGGGGAAGGTATGCTGTTTTGCTAACCTTTGGAATTCCTTTGAGTAACATGAAGACGAGCTACTGTATATTTTCCAATTATGGTGGCATTCCCCCAAGGAGTCCTCCTGTCACGACTTACCTTTGGAGGGCTCTCTCTCAGTCTCTTCCAAGAAGTTTCTGCCCTGTTCTCTAGCTGAGATCCAGTTTCCTGGCCATTCCTGCTGGTTCTCCCCTCCTCCAACTCTCAAGCCTACGGCCCTGGCCATGGGAGGCTTTGAGAGGTCTGACAAGTGGACAGTATGGGAAAGAGTCAAATTTGTAAAAAAAAAAAATCAACCTTGTGTAAAGCTAAGCCTGAGCAATTGCCTTTGCTGTATGTGACATTTGTGAAAAAGAAGGTCACTTAAAAATTATACAATAAGTACTACTGGTATGTCTGAATAGGTTTATTTTTCCTGCATTTTTTGATGTTGAATATATTTAGAATTTTTAAATTTTTATTTTTTAACACATTCGCACATATAATCATTATTTTTCCTGCATTTTTATTTTGTTTTAGTTACTGAAAGCAGCTGGTCAATTCTCCTCCAAAGTCTTTGTTGCAGGAAAACCAACCAGAGCCATCACAAGGCTAATAAAATCATCCTTAAGTGGAAATAACGTTAATGTCTTAAGTAGCAACTGGTTGTGTGTAAGATGTGGAGAAAATGCAGCCACACGGGGCTGTGGAAGGGTTCTAGTGGCAAAGAAGGCAGCAGGGAAGGAATGAAGAGGAAGCGGCAGGGAAGGAAGAGTAAAAGCCACAGAACTGGCTTAAGGGGACACCTGGTGTCTATCCTAACTCTTCATTTATGCTTTTGGGGCAAACTCGGCAGATGCTTATTTGTATTTGCTTTTACCCCGGGACATCAGTACCCCAGGCTTGTGGCCATCAGCAATAAAGCAACAAAAAATCACAAGTCCTTCTGTTTGAGCAGTGAGTACTGTGACCTCGACTTAGGTTACAAGGAGGGTCCAGACTTCCCTTGGTATCTCCCAGTACCAAGGAGAGAAGCACAGGCCACAGGGGAAGGACATTTCCAACTTCGGAGGCTGGGGAAAAAACTAGCTTTTCTTACTAAGATCCAGTGGATTTTGATGCAGTCCCTTAGGGCAGAGCCCAGTTTTCCTTCTCTCGAGAGTGTATGTTGTCGGAGTTTGCCGGTGGAACTACAGTGAACATGTGAATGACAGGGAAGGAAAAACATTGGGAGGCACTGTTTCCATTGTTTTATTTATTTTTGAATTATCTTTTTAGTCTCCTTATATCAGAACAGTCCCTTTCATCCACACCATTTTTTTTTCCTTCCAATACATGGACATTTTTGAAGCATGTCAGCCTATTCCTGTGGGACGTCTCAGGAGGTGGACTTGTCTAATTCCACCCCACTTCCTCTATCTGAGTTAGGACCCCCATGGAAGTGAGAAGAGGTGCTTCGGTTTGTGTCACAGAGGAGTCTATGGTAGATTTTGACCCATTGTGGGTGGTGCTAGGCATGATCACGTCATTTAGGGGAAGTCAACCAGATGTGCAACTTAGCAATTAAAAACATTTTGTAGGAAGAGGCACTGAGACCATGTAACTCCTGTTTCCCTACATTGGATGGAAGATCCAATGATCTTACCATTGCTGATCTTTGACCAAATCTGTTTTGTGGTGGGGAGGGGATTGCAAAATGGTGACTCCTTGATTCTATCAGTATATCTACAGCTGTTAGTCGATACCTTCAACAAATGGATCATCATCCTTGTTGTTGTATCATTATAGATTCTTGAATTCAGTTTTTTCTAAATCTATTTTCTGTTAGACACTGTACTCTGTGTCTTGTAAAACACTAGTACTGTAAAATGTTCGGGGGGTGAGAAACAATTCTGTAGACAAAGAATTTGAAGGACATAATGTACCTACCATTGAAGTTACATAGCCTATATTAGGGTATAGAAGATTCTCAAGACCTATTCAACTTTATTTAAACAAGTGTTTCTTAAACTTATTTGACCATAGAATCACTTTTCCTGTTTAACATCGACTGTGTATTTGATGACATGTATTTGTGGGAATACCAGCCAAAAGCCAAATCTGTTGATTAAATGTTTAAATATTTCATCAATAATATGAAGCAAAGAATGATTAATAATGGTAAGCATATTATTATTCAACAAATCCTGAAGGATTAAAATAGTTATTCTACCATTATTATATTCATAAGGTCAAGTCAGCAGACAACTGAGGTCAAGAACAACCCAAAATAGGAACGAATTTCTTAAAGAGAACCCAAGAACAAGTAGCCGTCAAAGAAAAGATTGACATACTGATCATTAAAATTAAGGATTTCTATTTATCAGAAGACATCAAAAAGAGTGAATAGACAGTCTGGGATATCTGGAAAGTGTATAGGACTCCTTGTGTATGCACAAAGGTTGAATAAATCTTTTTGAGCTGTCGAATTCCTCTAAACAGTGGGCACAAGATATGAATAGGTACTTCACAAGAAAAGTATCCCTGAGGACTGCCAAGCTTTTGGAAGTTTCTGGCCTGAGGAAAATGCAAAGCCACGTCCACAGTGCTATCCTTGCTACTGTGCACCCACCAGGATGACTAAGGCGAATGGGAAAGGTGGACAGAGGCATGCACGTGTGAAGACCAGAGCCGTGGGCACTGTGAATTGTCACCCAGTCCCCCTTCCACGAGGGGACCGTGGGCCGGTTGACAGTGCTGAGCTTCTTCACTCTCTGATCCTCCAGAGGCTGGATCTTGACACAGGTCACACTGACTGCTAGATGGAGGGTACCGGGACTGAGCACTGTGGCCCAGCATGGGGTAATTTTGAGGGCATGTTCTAGCTCCCTTATGTCCACTGCTAGGCTCCTTGGCCTTGCATCTCTCTAAGCTATCTCCATCAGACTTCCCTTCCACTACTCTTCGGGACAGGTGTCAACACTAAGGACATTCTGTAATAGCACCCTACACCCTGAGCTATGTATGACAGCCTGCTTCCTCCATGATCCATCCTGTGACACGGGACAGCTAGAGCTCTTGCCTTGTGTAAAGGGTAGGACTCTCAGAGAAAACTACGACGTCTACTGAAGTTCGACAGACCTTGCAACCCAGTAATTCCTCTCCTAGATGTCTACCAAGAAATGAGCATTGTGTCTGTCCCCCAAAAGTCATACCGAAGAATGACCCAAGCCCAAGAATCACAGCTTTCTTCATAATAGGCCACACTGAAGATGACCCAAACGTCCACAAATGGTACAATGCCACCTGCCCTGTTCCATCCTTTCTCCTTCCCACCTCCTTCCTGAGGGGCAGTTCTCAGGCTCACAATGGATCCAGGCCACCTCACCCAGTGTAGGATCTGGAGGCCAAATGTGTAATAGCACCGTTCCCCACATTTTGCTCCAGAGTGTACTACTATTTTTATCTGAAGAAAGTTCCCAAGGTCAGGTTGGTTTTGGAATGCCACTAGAATTTCTCTGGCTATCTTCTGATGTGAAATATATTACTCAAGGTTTCCCAAACAATCTAGAATCAATCCCTGCAAAATGTCTCAGGGCATAAGACCTATGTCATACCCACTAAGGATAACACTCCACCGAAGAAATAAACAAGGTCCATTTGCTGGGACATCTTTTGGCAGACCTTCACTTGGAAGCTGCATTCAGATTCTATACTGTGCCTCTCGGTTTCTTAACACACAGACATGACCAACAGAGGCCTAAAGGTATTAAAAGGCCAGGGCTGGAGGTAGATGGGAATGAGCTTAGAATGAGCACTGTCCATTGAAGTCAAAGAATTAACAGTCGAGAAGAGGTGAGTTAGATGCTCAGGTCTGCACCTCAACTCACTTTTTTAGTTCTGACTTTTGTTTGGATTTTAGGATCATAACACTTTTTTTTTTTTTTAACTCTTCTACCTATGTGTGTCTGTACCTGCCTATTTCTGTATGCACAGAAAGATGCTGAGGATGATTTGCATTAAATGGTAACATGGTTGTTTTGGGGACCTGGAAGTTGCGGTGACTTTTCCTTCTTCTTGTGCTTTCCACAAACACCTGATTTTTTAAAAAGGTAAACAGTAAATCATACCCCAAATATGATCAATATTAAATTATAGATATATAACACAATGATGTCAATATTTATGGGTCTTTGAAATGGGATGATCTTAAAAAGTTCCCCAACCAAACCAAGCCTCATTCCTTCAGTTTCTTTTCCCCAACTCGCGCATGCTGGAGTGTTCTTTGTTTCAGTCTACCAAGTAGACTGCCCTCCACCTTTTGTCCTGCCAATAAATTCTTGAAGAATCTAAAGGCGGCCACATGAAGATGACTTGCTCTAATATACAAAGAAATCATACCTCACCATACCTAAAAGAGCAGCAAAGCTCTTAAAACCCAATACTTCATGTGTTTGTTGGGCACAAGAACCTTCAGGCAATACTGGAAAATGTGAAACCAGCTTAAATTCTCCATGCTGTAAGTGCAAAGCCACTATTATTTACATGGGAACACAGCTACCTCAAACTAAGAAACAAAGGTCCACAGGTTTTCTAGGCAGCCTGGCAATATCTTGTGCTTCACGGGGCCTAAAGGCCAGGGGGCTCCAAATTGGGCAGCGCCATATTCTTTTGATATTTTCACTCATAGACATCTAACAAAGAGTAAATGTGGAACTTGAGAGAATTTCAAAATGCTGTTTTTCAGCCTCAAAAAAACTGTCAATTGAAATTAGAATGATAGGGTTTAAAATTCTATTCTTTGATAGGTATAGGTATTTTATACTATACAGTACACTTCAAATAAGATTAAGTAGCAAATCAGCAGATATTAAATACTAAAATGTAGGTACATTTTCCTTTAAGAATCTGCGATTCAGCCTACAGTGCCCCTGTTATATTCATTCAAATTATTTTATATTCTAAAACAATGAAGCTTCTCAACTGGTGGAATGTTGCCAGCGGGTTTCAACAGAGTGTGAAGGCAACATAACCAAAAGGCACAGTTGAAATTGGCTTAAGGAATGAATGGGCGCCTTATCAGAGCAGCTGAGCTGTATACAATGAACAGCATCTGTCCACACTCACAGGGCCCATATAGAACAAGCAGGCCCTGCAGCCCCACAGAGCAGCAACCTTCAGCTTCTTGCCCCTCAGTCCCCATGACCTGAAAACAAGAAGGCAGCCTCCAGCTGTCACTGGAAGGACACTGCCACATTTTAGTGATGCTGGCAGGGTCGTAGAGCAACTGCTAATCAGTGCTAATTAGAACAATGCTGTTAACCTTAGCATCAGGCTTCAAATTAATCAGCTATCATCAAAATATAAAATACTGTTTATAACAGTAAGTTTAGATTTATAATGGCTAATTAAAAATCATTCTCATTTTATTTTTTGAAGCAGGGTTTCACTATGCACTCCAGGCTGCCCCTGAACTCACTATGTAGCCCTGGGTGGACTTGAACTCCAGATTCTTCTGCCTCAGCCTCGTGATTACAGGTTTTCACCACCACCGTGCCCACTTACTTTTACTTTTAAAAGGTGTGGAAATTATCTAATCTTTTGTACTTGATGAATTATCAGTTTAATGTGGCTTAAATATTTCTGTATGAAGAGTACTAAATTCACTACATGATTTTATATTGATAAGTTTTACTCACAAGAATATGCAAAACAAACAAAATCGTGAGTTTCATTAAATAAATTTATTTGTTAAAATAATTTAACTCCAAATACAACTGTTGAATTTGCATTGAGTTTTAACTACAGTTCATATTTTAATTGAAATGTCAAGGTTTAACAACTGACATTTTGTTATAAAACAATAAACTGTTTGTTCAATTTTAAATGGTCAGTTGTATTAGAGCTCAACAACTAACTGTGAACTATAATCTCTGGGAAACCCCAAATCAATAATGGTAAGTCTGTTTTCAAAACCTACTGCAGTCATTCTTGAAACCCTGATCAAGATTTAATAGATGCACGATGACAGTTAAAAGAAAGAAAGAAAAAGACCCCCATAGTCTTTAACATTTGATTGGCTAAAGAGACAATTAAAGCTTAACCAGTGCTAACACAGGACTACTGATAGGAGCAAAAAACTAAAAACCCAACAGAAAAAAACAAAACACTCAATTCACACAGACACTGACAACATTCATACGGGGCAAATCCACCCTTGAAAACAAATCCCAGACATCCTTAGGCAACATTTCTTTATAGAAAAGCAAATTTCAGTAGTTTTACCATAGAAAAGTGATGGCAACCGAGTCAAAGTGATGGCAAGTGAGTCAAAGTTCAATCCTAATACTACAAACCAAAGGACAAAAATCATCAAAGCACCTTTCAATGAAGATTTTATATAATACTTCTGATCTGATGCTGGCTTGTTTTGTGTTAAGTTGAATAAAATGAAGGCATCAGTTACCATCACTATCACAGCTTAAAGACCAAAAGGTTGCAACATTAAGGAAAAAAAAAAACTTATGGAAAAATGCTGCCTTTATATAAAAGTAAAAAAACAAAAGAAAAACCTGACCACGATAGCTAAAGAAATAGTGGGTCTTTGGATCAAACCATAATATCTTTAAGGCATGTTAGAAAAACTTTCACTTATCTAGTTGCTAGTCTGATCAGGGCATAATGTAAGTAGTGACCCAGTCACCAACCTTCTTCTGTAGCCACTATGATTTCCTGTGCCAGCAAGTATAATCTTCCTGCTCTTGAGCTTTTTAGTCCCATCTCAGCAGTCATTCAGGGTGCTTGGGATTTGTGCCATGCTGACGACAGTGCAGGCAGGTGGGTCTCCTGCTCTGGAGGTCTCCGTGCCTTGTCCCTACCCATGGAGGCCGTGGGGACGCTGGTCAGGAGGCCATGTCAGTTCTTAGCAACATCTTCACAGTAAAAGCCCACCTTACTGTGTGACAAACATTTCTAGACAAAACCTCAAATTTCAGATAATCTTTGCCACCTTACTTTGCCAGACCTTTCACATTATATCACCGATTTTTTGCATCTGCATAGCAATCCATGATATAAAACTGTGGAATCTTTGTAACTGTTTCTAATATGCAATTGTAGTTGTCATAAATTGCTATGATGGGATTCTAAAACACAGAATCATTATTAGAAGTTAAAGGCTTCGAAACACAACCGACTTACTAACAAATATTTCTACTTCAGTAAATAAATCATACTTCTGGAATCTTTTATTACTCTGTTTGGGTCAACTCAACTTTTATACAGTGAAATCTGCCTGAAGAAAACTGGTTAAAACTCTTTTTGTCCTATAAACAAGGTGCTTTATAATAGAAGATTATTAAAAAAATGTATACAGAAGAATGTAAATATTCACAATTCAAAGATTTTCTCATAAACCTGGTCTGGTTTTACTCACATTATTTCTTCAGTTTTCTCATCTATGAAAAATTCTATCAACCTTTCTTCTATCCTTGAAGAAAGATGTCAGTTAGTAAACACTTGGGGGCTACCAATGATTTCTATGATGTGGAAACGATGCTTAAATAATTTCAAAGAAAAAAATGTTTTTGATACACTATATTCTGCAGTATAGATTCTCAGTACAGGCAATTATCTGACTTGTGCCAAATTCTTAGGAACGATAAACACATGCACACACAGACACACTCTTCTCTCAGTGACACACATAAGACCAGAGGTTACTTGCACAAGACTGTTGAACCAAGAAAATTTGGGCGCTAAGTATATCACAGGCTCAGTGATATTGCAGTTCTCAAGGCCAAATTTCTCTCCAGAGAGTGGGCTCAAGATCATCTCTTCAGCGTTTCTAACTCTGAAGTGAGGTGAAAACCTTTCTACATTTGATTGTAAAACTTTTGAATAGGTTTTTCCTGTGCCATTACTCATGCAAATGATAAATACTTCACGGCCATCAAAACCAAAAATGTCAGAGCTTGAGCACCTTTTCAAAAAAAAAATATTCTCTCCAGCTTATTTGCCACTTCAGTAATCAGGGCAGAATTGTTATAAGAAAACCTTTATATAATTCTCCAGGAAAATTAAAGATAAAAGGCTTTTTGTCCCTCACCTTCCACTCTATAATTTATGTTCTACTTCTAAGCCCAAATTACTTCACATGATTATTCAATTGTTTGAATGCCTGCAGTAAAGCTCTGCTATAGCAAACTGGATTTCCAAAGCAGGTTAGCCAAGGGTCACATCACACCATAGCCCTTAAAGGCGAGAAGGAATTTGCTGCTTTAACGAACTTAAAAATGCCAGATATTTGTACTGTCCTGTGAGGTTTCTGCAAACGGGAACACGTGGCTGCAACATGGCTTCATTTTCCTTACATGATGGTACTAGTTAATCTACTACAATGCTTCTTGTTAGTAAGGCTAGGCAATCTCTCCATCTCAGTGGCTTCCTTCTGGTTTAGGAGATAAAGACCTTCCCTGCTTGGGTGACAGAGGGTGGGTTTAGGATTTTAATTCTTGTCAAACCCTTGACAGAGCCTCCATTTTCTGTGGCAAAGCAGGTGATTTAACAAATTCTAAAGCCAGACTGTATTTTCTCACCACTTTGTTGTGACTTTCGCTCTATCAGGATTGATGCATGAGTTAATTCCATGTCACAAATTGGGATAACATCTACAATTAAGCATCAATTTTGAAAACCAGAAATGTGTCAGCTATGCAAAGACTCTCCCTGCAATGCTGTCGGCAGGCCAGCTGTTTTGCTACTTGACAGAATACACTGGTTAGGAGCTCTTATCCCAATTCCTGAAATTCAGTACTCTCGTAGGAAAATACTCTCCTTTAGTTATTTTTTTGTAAAGAAGACAAAATATTTAATGTAAGTGGTCATAGGAATTCTTCCGGTTTCTCCCTCATGATTTCCTTGAATTTATACAAGAGATGCTTCTGTCAACTCAGTGACAATGCCATCATCGCTTTCAAATGAGATCACCCTGTAGATCGATGGGCTATGCCTTCAAGTTGCAGATGCACAAAGGAGGCTGAGGACACTGGTGAACACTGCAATTACTGAACCCAAATGTACTCAGAGACAGTCACTGCTCACTTGTGAAGAAGGGCTGCAGTGCACTGTAGTTCCACGCCATGCATCCTGCTAACTCTGCAGTGTGGTAGGCAAGATCTCTATCGCCTACAACACCCAGCAGGTCTTATCCAGGATGGCCAAATGTGGATGCTATTGTATGTTACAGGCAGAACAGCACGGATCATCTTTGTCAGGCTGGGCAGCATAGTTCATCTGCCTCACAATTTCTGCAAAGAGTTCGTCCACCATTGTTTTACTCTTAGCAGAAGTCTCCATAAAGGGGCAGCCCCACTCTTCAGCAAGAGCTCGACCTTCATTGGAGGATACTTCTCTCTCACTCTCCAGGTCCACTTTGTTCCCAACCAATATGACTGGCACTTTCTCATACCTACAAAAGACAAAACAAAACACACACATATTGTAGCACTTAGCTCCAAATTATTGTAATTTGGCAAAATGTATTTTCTCTTTTTCACTATATTCTACATCATAAATAGTCTCTCTAGTTCCATGAAAAATTACTTGTACCACTTGGCTTGACACCTAGCTAAGGTTGTTTGAAACTACTCTCAGAATGGATCCCAAATGAGTTTTTCAAAATGATGTTTTTAATTACATGCCCTTTAACATTTTTCTACCAGCTTGCCCCATTGGTGGTATATCCATGGACTGTCCCATTGGGTGGCTCATACTTCTAAATGGGACTGTCCCGTGTTGCACCGTGAGATAGTTATGCAGGTCAGAACCACCAGCAACCAGACATATGAACTATAGCCCTGTCGTGAACAGATTTAAATTTACCTTTCCAGACATACTAGGAAAATTATTCTCAGAATCTCAGACTAACTCCTTTTAGATTAAATTTTCTGTTCTAACAAATGCTTACTCAAAATTTCACTTGATCATGTAATAACTTGCTCTACTGAGCAAACAACTTATAATTGTCAACATTTTACTATATTTTATAAACATCCAAACCAATGGTGTTCAAATAGTTCCTAGATAAGAAACAACACCCCACAGAAATCAGGTTGAAAATCATCAAGTACAAACATGTCCTATTCCTTAATAAAACTGTTACAGATTAGCCAGTAGAAAGAAAATTATTATGGTTCTTTTCAGTCTGAAATTGATTAAACATTTCAATCATTGGGTTTATTTAACATCATCTCTCTTTTCTTTCTTAAATAGACTAGGGGTCTTGGTAACCATGTTTGAAAAATACTAAAGCTTTATCAGCTATGAGTATGATAAGAAAAGAACAAAGAAAAAGATTTACATCATTTTGCCACTTAAGGGTGACTCTTTATAGAATGGTTGTTCCATATAGTACAGGACATAACAGATGTCATGGTGTGGAAATCTCCGGTGCTTGCCTCCTGCGTATTTATTTACTATGCTTGATCATAGAAATACTTTTATACAAAGATCATCTCAAAAGATTTGTCCTTTCTGTAATTTTAGTATAAATCACATATGTGTGTCCCGATAAGTAGAATACATCTCTGATTTATAGAGGAAGTAAATGGCAAAACTGCACACAAATGATAAATGCAATAGGACATGGCTAGTCAGAAGAGAAAACACCACACAGTCAAGGCTTGACTGAGGAGGATTCATAGAGGTTTTTCAGGAAGCTGAGTGATAGGTAGTAATCATTTGCTACAATACCTGCACAATTTCATCATCCTGCCAAGAGGGTTTTCTCTACCCACCTAACCTGTAAAGTCAATCATCTTGTCACACATTTCATTTTGGGGGGGGGGGGTGTGGCCAGATCCAGCTAAGAACGGCTTCAACAAAAGGTGTGCCATTTAGCAATGTGAAACACAACTTAAAATGAGTGGTAGTAACAATATCAAGGGTAAATCTAGAGTTTGGCTATTATCATTTTGTGGGAAATGGATGTGGACAACTCCATTTAAATAAAAGGCTGTTGTATGAATTTCCATCATACCAACTTTAACTTAAGATCCATGGCCTCAGATCATGCTGACAGCTCTGAAGATCTGACACGAGGACTTTTCACACTTTTTGGACTATTACATACAGACGGTTATGTGTAGCCAGGACTGGCCTGTGGAGAACAAAGCCAGTGAAAATGAAGCTATACTCGAGGAGAGCACTATCAGCTCTCTTAATTTGTGGACAGAGAAGGCTGGCAGGGAGCAGCCACTGCCAGCTGAGGCAGGATGAGGTCAATTTCTACTCTGCTTCTTTTGTAAAGATGCAAGTGAATTTCTTTTTCCGTATGAGAAGATAAACATCAGTATGTGTGGTGAGCAGCACGCAGATGGATCACCTATTTGGGGCTAGAGCAATGCCGGTCGAGCAGATGTCTGGCCTTGGTGTTCTTGATAACTGCAAGACAGACAGCTCTGACGCTGTTTCACTTTCAGTGATCTCAGCAAAACCCTGCGACTTGTACTTTTGGCAAGTCCTCCTGCACCCCCCAACCCCATTTTGCTGTGTATAAAGATGTAGACCGTGCTGGGTTATCCCGCCTCTCCATCAGACAGGTCAAGTCCCACCTGGTCCCAGCTTTCCTTTTAGTATGTGTCTAGTTTTTTCTTAATCTCCCACTGCCCCCTCTCAGGATGCTGCTGGCTTCATGGGTCATGGCAAGTATGTTTTAAAATGTTTTGCCTGTCACTGAGGTAACTTACAAATGAGTGAAATTTATCACTTGGATTTAGGTTAAAAGCTAATTTTGATCTTTGTTAGTAATACTTAAAAAGAGGAAAGTGATCTTACTGTCTATTATTGGTTGTGAGCTATTTTAAGAAATATTTTTCAAGTTTAAATATAGTATATCATGGTTTATACTTGAGGAATATGTGGATTTTTCTAAACTCGCACACTTATGAAACTGCTAATGGTTCTATGATATACTGTTTAACTAAAGAGTTTGAATAAATTTTAACACACTGATTCTCAAATGGACAAACAGAACATTGCAAACATAGGCCTATGTATGACAGCATTTACTAACTGGTAGTAACATTTAATAATGTAGATGAAAATTCATTATTGGAGAACCTGTCCATCTTTGAGTTGTCAGAAATCTTTTCTAAAAATCAAGATACTAAAGATGTTACAGAAATACAGATTAGTATCTCAGAAAATTTAAAAGAACTAGATCTTTCAGAAAATGAGGTACATTTCAAGCTACCAGATGGTGATACATTTCATCTCTTAACATTAAAGTCTGGAACAGTAGAAAATATTTCAAACTAGGATTCAGAGGCTCTGCTTCCGTCCTGTCGATGAGAGACTGCCAATCATTTCCTTTACGTCTCTGTATTTCATTTGTCTGTTCCCACTTAACACACAAGGTTGCAGCAAAGGTCAAATTAGATAATTTAGAAAAAACAAGTAGGAGATAAATGTAAGGTGATGTCTCCTTCCCTTCCTGGAGCCTACCCATGGGAAAGCACAGCTTGATAAACAAAGTGTTAGGAACCACAGACATGAACCGGGGAAAGTAAGGTGCTCTTGGGCAAGAACAAAGCAAGGCAGAGGACTGAAGTGTTGGGGTAGAAAGGAGCAACGGAGACAAGTCAAAAGCAGCAGAAAACAACCTGACACTGGCAATCCCTGCTCTATTTGGTGCTGAGCATCATGGTAATGAGGAATGAGAAAAGCAGGCAAGCATTCTCAAAACATTGACAAATTACGAAAAAAATACTGCTACTTGTTTGTAGGAGAGAGAATCTCCAAAGGTTCTGGGTTGGCATGACACGATGGCGTCCTATAAGCAGAGATAAGATTTGGAGGGACCTTGCTCCTTAAGAAAGACAGGTGAGAAAGATAAGGGGAAGAGGCAAAGCAAAGCCATCTGACAACCGCCTCAAGCTAGTGACCTAGATTAACTTCATCTCTAACATGCCTCAAATGAACAGTGCCACTGTTTCTTAGTGTCTAAAATGAGCTGGACTACATAGTTTCCAAGGTGTTCTTAAACTCCAAAGTTAACATTCCAGTAGACACGGTGGGTCACACCCACACTCAATGCTCACCTTTTACCAGGTTAATGGCTCAGTCCTCGGAATTCCTCTAAGAACAATTCCCACTGGAGTGATTTTTAAAGAGGATGCATGGCATCAGCAAAGCCAGAAGGTGTGAGGAAACCTCATGAGATCTTGTGGGACCAAAGCACCAAGCAGCAGACTATTAATTCCACCACCACACTGACTTCTACTGGGTGCTGTGATTCACTGACAGTACTCAAAGATGCACTCAGGACCTAAGCAGCTCTCTTTTGCAGCAGTGTTGTTAAAACACTGACACTTGGGATGTTTCTAACTATGTGAATACTGAAGGCTACTCTGAAAAGTTCAACGAGTCACACACTTCCATATCCATTCAACCCCTTCATTTGCTTGGCTCCTACTATATGCCAGATACTACTGTGCCCACTGACAAAAACATAAGGAACGAAACAGAGATCTCTGCCCTCACCATGACTGCAGTTTAGCAGAGGACACAGATACTAACAATAAACATAATAAGGAAATAACAGGTCTATAGTCTGGGGATGTGGCTCAGAGGCAGAGCCCTTGCTGAGCACGCACAAGGCCATGGGTTCTGAGCCCAGCACTGCCAAAAAAAAAAAAAAAAGTTGGTTTACTAGAAAGCAAAAACCAAACAAAAGTGCACATCAGGGAAGAACATGGGGGCATAGGTCCCACACTGAGTAAGATGACCACAGGCCCCGCTGTGGGACAAAGTTTCCCAAGCAGGTACCAGTAAGAACACAGCGAATGGGAAACAAGTGAGAGCCAGTGGGAGGATGCCTGGCGGTTCAAGGACACTGACCAGACCTGTGGGGTCCATCCGTAGAACTCACCACATTCCCGGTAGCATCTCTCTGGTGTAGCAAATATGTTCATTTGAGGCTAAATACAACTGAGGTCCTGGGGTATGAGAAGTGGCCTGAGGAGACAAAGTGACAGTTATGGCACGGTCCACTCTATTTGGGAAGACTCGGCACCTCTGTAGTAGTTGATGGCAGCTACTTTCATTTCAAATTTTATTCTCACAGTTTTATGTGTTGTCTTCCCTTCTCCTCTTTTCTAAACACTTCATTTGGGAAGACGATAAGAAAAGGGCAAAATCGAAAAGGACTCAATGTAAGTATGGCTGTAACCTTATCACATATCATCTTACACATGCATCAGCAAGTGTCCCACCAGCCTCGGTGTATTGTCCTTGATATTTCTCCTGAGAGCATGGCCACAGTTAGAGAATGGCTGATGCAGTTCACATTGATTTGTTTATAGTCTGTGGACAAACACTTGTTTTATTGATATGAATTTTCATACTGTTTATTGTATTCATGAGCATGATTACATATGTATGAATAAATAAATCTAGCTCTTTTAAGCAGCTGTGCTTCGTGGGTTGAATGAAACATCACTGAGCTGTAGAATGTTGATGGGCTTATCAGTGAACAGCTTTGTAAATATCATTAGCTCAAAAACATTTGATGTGTTCATTGATGGACTTTTATGTTTTTTCCTTTCTCACAACTGTCGTGATGTGTATAAGTATGTGTGTATATATATTTTATTCTGATATGTAAACTTGGTTGGTGATCAAAATAACTTGAGGATTAAAGGAAACACTGATCAGGGCTGGGGACTTAGCTCAGCGGCATAAGTGCCTGCCTTGCAAGCTTGTGGTTGTGAGTTCGATCCCTGATACCAATTAAGAAAAAAAAAAAAAGGAAACACTGATTTTTGGCCCTTTTCCAGCGCTAGTGAAAATAATTCTCAAGTCTGATTCTGAGCTTTAGAGATTTTAGGAATCATTGGCCTCATCTACAATCTTGTGACCTTAAAGAATAGTCTTTGTTTATTATTTACAGTTTTACATTTTGGCAAGTTCAGAATCAATTCCTCCTTCTCACTTGTTTATCAATGATGAACTACAGTCAGATATCACTACTATCAATTCTTCTCACTTCCTTCTTGAGCTGTAGCTTATCAGAAGGAGGCCATACTTCATGGGAATTTTATCATGCTGTTATATTCTTAGTCATAAGCAGGTTGAAATGCAATTCTATTTAAATTCAGAAATGAAAATGAAAAAGGCTTTTCTAAATCCCTTGTTCAACTTTCTATCCAATGTTAAAGTCTCATCTACCAAGAAAATTTCAAGGCAAAATATACTTGATGCTTCAATAACTTCCATAGCAACCTTGGCTTTGCCGCTTGTATCTGAACAACTTCCCTGATGTGAACTCATAGCTAACAGCCACCTTTCCATCAGTCAGTCCTTTCCATCAGTCTGTCAAATGTTTGTGTTAAAAGGCCAGTTAAAGAGTGTCCTCTGTATGAGGAGCTATGATCTGTAACACCCTGGCCCTTCTCACAGATGAAAATTCTTCTGTCTAAATGAAAACAGGTTTCCTTATTCTTTCTGAATCATGATTTTAAAAAAATTCCTAGTGGTAGTTAAAAAAGAGAAAAATGAAAAACATCTTTAATTTCACCTCTGTAATGACTCCTATAATATTTTGATGTATATCCTTTTGGCCCATATCCCTATACATATCTATGTGAACAAAGAAAACATTTTATTAAAGAAGATTATACCAATTATATTTAGTAATTTCAACTTTTACTTAGTATTAGGGAACATTCCATTTCAATAAATGATATATTACCCTAATGGTAGAATAGTATTCCATTTTATAGAATCTACACTATAACTGAGTACTGTAATTTAATTCCTTTTCTTAGTAGTGAGATATAAAGCCTCTTCCACCATTTTTTGGCTAACATAAACAACAGTCCCATGAAGTATGATTTGTCTCAAAAGGTATGTAAAATTGTGTGTGTGTGTGTGTGTGTGTGTGTGCATACAGTTTCAGTGGACGTTCAGTTTCAGTCAACAGCCGTAAGTTTATACTACAACCAGTAGTATTTGAGTATTAAGAATGCTTGTTGTCCACCTTCGAGTTGATATTTTTAATTTTCCAGAAAATGTCTAGGAACTGGGGATATAGCTGAATGGTAAACTTGTTGCCTAGCATGCATGAGGCCCTGGGTTCAATCCCTAGAACCACAAAACAACAACAATAACACAGTAACAACACTACCCCCAATAAAGTGTCAGGGCAGTGCTGATGAAGAAGATTGTTTTGGCTAGAACTTGAAGGCTCCCTTCACACTTGGCTAGTATAAACATCAATGTTTCTTACAGGAATGGAAAACAGGAGGTAAATAAGGTCACTCTCTTCTTTTAAACTGACAAATTCTCCAGTGACTAAATACTGCATTTTAATAGGGCTCTTTTCATAATTTAGCTTTAACACAGAAATCAGTCCTTTGCTTTGACTTTCTCTTGGGTTTCAAAATGCATACTCAAGATGAACAGAGAAAAATTTATAAATGTAATGTAAAAATTATGTAAAGAGAGGAGTGATACCAAGAAAACCACAGTTATCAAGCACACTATGCCAGTGTAAATAAAAATAATCAGCTTTCATAGAAATTACAAGTTAATATTTTATCAGAAAAACAGATTCCTAATATGAGTCTGACTGACCAACTGATGATGGAAATGCAACTTGCAGGCATTTTAAATGCTGTATAAAAAGTCTCTTTTGAGGCCTGCTAGTGTGATTAAGATGGCAGCAGCCAACTGAAGTCTTTTATTTCTGGCTGGTTACAAATAAAAAGTCAGAACAAAATAAAGAAATATGATTTTATCAGAATCAAAGAAATATTATTTTTTGACTAAAGGAACTGGGAAAAAAGCTCCCTAAGACCCAAAGTGAATAGGCGAATTTCTCTGTTTTTTTCCCCTACTTATTTTGCCTGGGAGATGATCCCAAATGACAATTGTGTGGCTGTGGGGAAAGCTAAAATTCTGTATTTCTGGCCAGAGGACCAGGAAAATGGGCCCCTGTGGTCTGAGGAATGTGGGTGGAATCCAAGAGAGGACATAACTTAAGAAAAGGACTTCTTTATTCTATGTGTGAATCAAAATAACCTCATATGATCTTTATATGAGTGGGAAAGACCCAAAGGAGTATAATAAAGGTTTTGAGATCTGAACCACAAGTTAAATCACTGCTCCAGTTTAAAGCTAGCCCTGAGAAGTGTGTGTACAAGACAACACAGTAAAGGTTTTAAAAACCGAACTGATAAGGGAACCCTTTCCTGAATGAGAGCTAGAGTTTGCACTGTGAGCTTAAGTGGGCTGGTTATCTACTGAAAGAAAGAAAGAAAGAAAGAAAGAAAGAAAGAAAGAAAGAAAGAAAGAAAGAAAGAAAGAAAGAAAGAATCTCCAGAAAATTGTAAAAGGGCTTAGTGTAAACAATAAATATTCAATACAACTTAAAATTACATATAAAGAACCAAGAAAACATGACATTCTCAGGGGCAAAGGCAATCAATAGATGTGATATGACAAAGATGCCGAAATTATCAGATCTTAAAGATCTGATTACAGTGTGAGCATCTCCAGTCTGAAACTTCTGAACAACACTGGAGTATTCTGGATTTCAGATTTGCATAAAGTGTATACATATATCCCCAAATCCAAAGAACTCTGAAGTTTCAAATACTTCTGGTTTCCAGCATTTTTAATTAGGAATACTCAACGGGAGTACTTAATGTTCCATAATGTAAAGGTAAATACTCTTGAATAGCAAAGTAAGATGTCCTCAGAAAAAAAGGAAGAGATGGAAATTTTAAAAATAAAAATATCTGAAACAAAACCTTCATTAGATGCAAAGAAAAGTGATGACAGGAGAGCCAGTGAACATAAAGATAGATTAATATAAATCATGTAATCTGAAAATACAGAGATTGAAAAAAATACATTCCTGAGTAGAATCTCAAGAAAACAAAAACACTCTAGTATGCACGCTATTGGAGTTGAGAAGAGAAAATTGACTGGTTCAGAAAAGATGTAAGAAACAACAGTTGACTTCTTAAATATGCCGAAAGTGTTAACTTTACAAATTACAGAAGTTTAGCAAAAGCAAACTATGTCAAGGCATAGCATAATCAAACAACCTAAAACCAAAGATAAAGCTAAAAGCTTGAAAGCAGTCAAAGACAATGAATGCACTGCATACAGGAAAACAAAATGACCAAAGATTTCTCATCAGAATCCACCGATGTCAGAAGAGAGAACAGCTTTAAAATACTATAAGAATATATTAAAAACTCTGTCAACATAGAATTATTCTTCAGAACTGAAGATAGATTAAGAAATTTTCTTACATTAAAAAAAAGAATTTATCACTAGCAAACGTTGCAAAAAGAAACATTCCAGGAAGTTCTTTAGGCTGAAGTAGTATCAGAGCAAAACTAGAATTTCAGGAAAGAACAACAGAAATGGTACTATTATTTTTTTACTCTCCAGTTCTTTAAAATATTAATGTTCAAAGCAAAAACTGTAACCGTCCATTTTTGGAACTTTGCTGCAGGCAGATATAAGGCATGAAAACTCTGGCAAAGAGACCCACATGTTTGTAAGCTCATTACACCTTACGTAGAAAATATAAATTCTAAGGAGTCTGTAAAAGAAGATTATCAGTACTTGAAACAACCACAAAGACAATGCATTGAAATGAAATACTAACTTATATAGAAACAATCAAAAAAGAGGACAGCCAAAAGTAAGGAGTAGAAAAAAAAGCAAAAGGGATAAGACAGAAAACAATAAAACACAGACCTGACTGAAGCCTATTAACATTACATTAAATAGGAAACTAAACATGTGGGTTAAAAAAGAGATTTTCGAATCAGGTTAAAAAGAAAATCCAAAGACTTAAGTATCTACAAGAAATCTACTTTAAATATATAAATCAGGGTAGTAGATAGCTTATAAAAATGTGAATAATAACCAAAAGAAAGCTGGAGTGGTCTACCTATGGTAATCTCTGACAAGGTAAGACTTCTTACAAGGAATATTAGTAGAGGATAAAAGGATTAACAAGAAGACACAACAATCCCAACTGCACATGTACTATCTACTAAACACATTATATACAAATGGACAGAAATGAAAAAAATAACTAGATAAATCCACGTCTCCAATCATATTTGAAGATGTCAAACACACTTCTCAGTAAACCACACAAGTAGACCAAAAATCAGAAAGCTGTAAGACCCCCAAGACACTGTCAGTCAGCTTTACCTAGTTAACACTTAGCGCTTCATCCCACAACAGCACATTCTTTTCACTCATACCTGGAAAGTTCACTAAGAAGGACTATTTTTATGCCTATAATAAAAACCTGTAACAAATATAAAAGATCTTAAATAATATAAAATGTTCTTAGGTTATAATGGAACTGAACCAGAAACTAGTCATAGAAATGTATCTGAAAAATCTCCAAATACATGGAAACTGAAACATGTACCTATATTTCTAAATAATCCACAGGTAAAAGAAGGCACTCCAAGGAAAATTATAAGACATTTAATTGAATCAAAATGGCAACACAACATATCAAAATTTGTAGGATGCAGTCAAAGCAGTGCATGAAGGGAAATTTATAGCATTAAATATTTACATTTGAAAAGATCTCAATTAATGATCTATGTTCCCACTTTAAGAAACCAGAAAAATAACAACAACAACAACAAAAAAATCCAAAGCAGAAGAAATCATAAAGAACAAAAAAAATCAAAGAATCAAAAAACAGAAAACAATATAAAAATCAATGAAATTAAAATACTAGTTCTGAGAAGACCAATAAAATTGATAAACTTTTGTCAAGTTAACCAAGAAAAAAACCCCACATACAAATTAACAAGATAAAAATGAAAGAGTGAAATCATTAAAGAATGAACAGACACTAAAATGAATGTGCCCCTGAAATAAAACCTTAGATGAAATGCACCAACCCCTTAGACAGTCGTTTACACTGTCCATACTTCCTCCCCTGGGGCTGATAATGGCCATCCACTATGGACCATACCTCATCTAAACCCCTGCTCAGCTTCTCCTGCAAATTCTTGCTCTTCATGGCTAATCCAATTATCTCCCACAACTTTCCCTAAAGGATCCTCCTAGTTAACCTCTGTTGCCTTATTCATGGTAATTTTCTAGCTAAGGTAGTCCCTTCCACCATTTAGAGTCTAACTACTAGTCAGGACATAAGTTACATTTTATCTCTTTAAAATCTTCCTTTTCTCTTATGTAGTTAGTTCATTCTTTAAAAGTTTTCATTAACTAACTTCCTGAGTAACAAGGCAGTCTGTGAGGGTTTTGGCATATAAGACAAACAAGGTCCTCCGAATTTGCATTCCAGTTAGAGGAAACACAGTAAACACACAATATAATCAAATATCATGGTAGTCATTTTCTAGAAAACAATACTAACCATGATAAAAGTATAGCAGTGTGGGTAGGCTAACGTTACAAGAAGTAAGCAAAAAAGCCTTTCAAAAGCAGTAAAATCTAAGTAGAGGCTTTAAGTCTGAGAGATGAGTCAGTCGTGGAGAAGGAACTAGGGAGAGAACATTTTACACAGAAGAAAAAGCCAATGTACAGAGTCAATAAGACAGTTGTAGCCACAGCTAAGAAAGAAAAAGGAAACCAGCATGGTTACAGCATGAGGAGCAAGAAGGAAAAAAAATGGAAACAAAACTTTTGTAAATAAGGAGGGGAAGAAAGGGTTGAGGAAGGGGAGGGAATTGGGGAAAAAAGAATCAAGATGTATCGTGTACAGGTACAAATTCCCTATGATAAGTGTGATCATTATGTATATCCAAAATGTGCCAACAAAATTAATTGAAAAAAAAAAGAGATAAACTCACATATCCCAATGGAGATATGCTCACAGAAATGTCACTAGGTGAGTTCATGATGGTGCAAACATCGCAATGTGTACTTCAACAAACCTAAATACACCAGCACAGTGTATTTAGCATACCTATGCTATGTAGTCTATATTCAATTATATGGCCCATGCATGAGCAAAATACTTAAGGCAGCACAAAAATGTGATAATGGATTTATTGAAGGAGACACAGAGAAAGAGTAGGTAGTGCTTCTGATCAAAAATTTAAAAAAGTAATCAAAAATGGTTGTAAAGTAATTTCCAATTTTCCAAATACAGCTTTATCTCAAGACTCAGAAGTTAGACACAAAGGGAAACCACCCTGTGCCTATTATACCTGTGCTTTCTAATGCACTTATACTGTGATAATGGTTAAAAATATTTGCTATCCAATAATATTTCTTATAAAAGTTTTAGTATATCATAGTGTTCTTAAATACTAAAAATAATCTTAGTTTAAAATTTATACAATAATTATTGTCTTATCAAAGTGGCTACTTCCTTTATTATAATCTATAAAAGTTGAATTAATTAATTTCATGTTTACCTTAATATTGTTTCTGAATTTCTGCCTAAATTTTACTGATTATCTGGATGTCTTTAAAGATGTTGTTTATAGATACAACCTTTTTCCTATGCAAGATAAAATTCATTTGATGCTCAAATGTTGACTTATTGAAGATCTTTCCACATATTCTTAAATTTCTACTAACAGAAAGAGAATGGGATTTTACCCTTCAACATTTGGGCATTTCTTTTACTTCTAAAATTGAGTAAGTGTTAATTACTCAACACTACAAATTTACCTTTTAAAAGTTTTTTCAGAATTATTATTTTAGTCATGGTCTTAAAGTCTTAAAAATATTATAATGATCACCAAAGAGCCTCAAATCAAGATAGCATAAATAAAAACTTCAACATTATCCCCACCTTTTAAGGCCCTCTTAAGAGACAAAGAAAATAATTATTGTTGTATTTTCCTATGGGATTTCCTATATTATGATCTCCTCATGCCATGCATTCCAACTTAAAATATAGTTTAGAAAATGTAATCGACCAGATTAGTGAAGAAAGCACACGATTTTATCAATTAACACAGAAAAAGCATTAAAGCATTAAAATTCAATACCTGTTCAAAATAAAAACTCCCAGAAAAATAGGAGTCAGTGGGGTACTTCCTCAGTTTGATAAAAACATATACAAAACTTTACATTGCTGTCTATTTAGTGTTGAAAGATTGAATATTTTCACCTTAAGACCAGGAACAAGGCAAGAACAACCATAATCATAACTGAATTCTCCATGTTCAGGACCCTGTAGTCAATGTGATAAGCAGAAATTTAAGAAAGGGAAATAAAAAGCATGCAGGTAAAAAAGGAAGATATAAAACTCTGTAATTGTAGCTGATATTACCTGCTAAGCAAATCCCAAAGAATTCACAAAAGAGAAAAATTTTCCTAGACTTAATATGTTAGTCCAGATTTATAAATATACAAAAATCAGTCATGTTGTTGGCAATACTAGTAATGTAAATGTAACCAATCCACAGTTATATAGGTATAAACCTAATGAGTCCTGCACGGATCTTGTATATCAAAAAGTATACATTACTGATTTTAAAAAATCAAAGTTCTAAATAAATAAATGAAGAGACATACTATGTCCATGGATTGGGTGACAGCAAAGAAGTCAGTTCTCCCTGAGACTGATATACAAGTTAACACAAGTCCAACAAAAATAATTTTTTCAGACAAAGGCAAGATTTTTCTTGTAATTATGAAAGTCAATATTGAAAAAGAATAAAGTGAAGGACATCAGTACACAACTTCAACACTTATTATATGGCTCAATGATCAAGAATGTGTGGATTGGTTGAAAGGCAGATGTAGATCAATCAAACAGAATACAGGAATTGAAAAATAGATCCATGCAAATATGCCTGATATTTGATCAAGTTGCAAAAAGAGTTCAACAGAGGAAGAATAACCTTTTCAACAAGAGGCTGGAACAATTAGTCATGTTTGAACTAAACCTCACATGTACAAAAATAAACAACTTGGTTCATGACTTAAATGAAAATGCAAAATTATACAGGAGAAAATCTTCATGATCTAAGGTGAGACAGAATTCTTACACTTGACAAAAACATGATCCCTCTTGTTTTTTAGGAAAAAAAAAGTGTTCATAGTTAATCAAAATTAAAATTTTGGCTCTGTGAAAGACTATAAAGGAGTTGCAAAGGTAAACAACAGACTAGGAAAAACTATTTTTAAACTACATCTCTAAAATAAATGAACTCCCAAAATTCAATAATGAAAGAAAACAATGCAAGTAGAAAATGGGCAAAAGCCATGAACAGACATTTCACTAGAGGAGAAATAATAGATGGCAAACATATGAAAAAATGTTCAACATGATTGGCTATTAAGGAATTGTAAATTGAAACTACAACGAGATATTACTCATCAGAATGTCTACAATAAAAAAGTGACAGAATCAAAAAACTGGTAAGGATACGAATAATCTGGATCACTTATACATTGATGATGGAATGTAAAACAGAACAGCCACTTCAAAAAACTGTCTGGCAGGTTTAAAATGCGATCTGTAATTACCATACAAATGCTAAACTGCACAATAACCTCAAGTCAGAAACAACAAAGATATCCTTCAATAGGTGGAAAAACAAACCTAGTAAACACATCACTGGAATGTTATTTGGTGATAAAAAGGAATAACCTACTGCTATATATATAACAACAGGGATGAATCCTCAGGGAATTTGGATGAGTAAAAAGAGTACATCTCAAAAAGGTTACATCCTTTCAAACATGTAACATTCCTGAAATGCAAAATTACAGAAAATGTGACAAGGGAGGAAGGAAGAAGAGGAGAAAAGCTGGGGATGGGAGTGGGAAAGGGTATAAAAGAGCACGAGAGCTGCTGCGATGATTACTGTTTTGTATCCCTGTCGGTATTCTGTGATGTTGTTATCACTGGGGAAATTGAGGGAAATGGAATATGGAATCCATTAATTCTTACAATGGCACATGAGTCTACAATTATAAAGCCTTAATAAAAAGGTAAGATAAGGTCATTATTCATATACTCTTTGCTTTGTAACAGAGGTAACAAAAAGATTAAGTTCAAAAAAGGGGAAATTTTAAGGTCAGTTTTATTCCAGCCAGTGAATAAAGGCACAAAGAACAAAAAGAAACAAAAGGAGTGGCAACATAAAATGCATTAAAATTAGAAAATATTCAATTTAACCATTCACAGTATTACCAAGTGTCATGGTTTACGTCTGTGGCCCCCCAGGCCTCATGTATTTGCATTGTGCATTTGTGATTGGTTCATTGTCTAGTGCTTGGATTGGTGGCATCAGTGCTACACCCTCCTAGGGGTGGAGCCAGGATGAGATGTAATGGCAAGAAGAAGGGGTGTCTCTCTCTCTTGCCTGTTTTCACCTTGCTGTTTGCAGCTGCCATGAACTGCAGCCCCGCCATGCTACACTGCCTTGCAGCCAACTGAGTATGGACTGAAACCTCCCAAAACTGTAAGAAATAAACCTCTCCTTTCCCAACTTTGGGCATCAGGTATTTTGTCTCAGTGATGAGTAAAAAGTAACTAAGACACCAAGTAACATAAAATGCAGAAAAAATATAAAGATGTAAACAACATATACAATGAAAATAACCAAACAAGATTAGATAAATTTAAAAAGACATAAAAACAGAAGAATAATTTGTTGCTTACAAGGCTTTATTTATTTATTTATTTATTTATTTATTTATTTATTTTAGACAGGGTTTCACTATACCGTCAGGCTGATCTTGAATTTGCTTCGTAGCCCAGGCTGGCCTTGAATTTACAGCACTCCTTCTGCCTCAGTCTCCCAAGTGTGGGATTACAAGCATGTGCCACCACACCCGGCACAAGACCTAATATTAATATCTGTATCAATTTTCCACAAATTGAATTACTGATTCTAGGCAATTCCAGTCAAAATGCTAACAGGGTTTTGTTTTCAAGAAAACTATCAGACTGATTCTTGGAAATACAAAGGATTCTATAGAAAAGCAAAATGCCTACAAGAGCCAAAGCAAATCTGAAGAACAAGGGTGGAAGATCAAACACCTGATATCCAGTCTTATTATAAAGTTACAATAACTTAAGACAATGTGCTTTAGACATAAGAGGAAAAAATGCAAAAAGAGAATACAGAGCCTGGAAACAGACTCATACACATAGATTTGCTTGTTTATGACAAAGGGTCTTTTTCATAAGTGGTGCTAGGTCAACTCTGTAGTTTTATTAGAAGAATTTCCTTGATCCTTATCTTATACCAACCACAAATTATCTAGAGATCAACCACAAAACTGCATTAAGCTAAAAACTGTCTAAAAAGAAAATATGGATGATGGGTTTCATAACTTTTGGAGAAAGATGTGTTAAACAACACACACACCACAGATTATTAAGTCAAACTTGATTAAAATCAAGAATTTGCTAAAAAGTTACAAATTTATGCTTGTAAAAGAAACTATTAAGCAAATGAAAAAGGTAAGCCAATGACCGTGGAAAAGTTTGCAATACAGGTATGTGGTAAAAGACATATCCAGAAGGCAGAAGGAATTTCTACATATCATAAAAGTCACATGCCATCTAAATCAGAAAAGTAACATGCAGCCTGGCAAGCAAGAGGTCATGCGTTTGATCCCTGGTACTCAAAACAAAACAGAACAAAACAAGACAAAAAAACCACCCTGCCCCATGCAATCCAATTTTTAAAGCAAACAGTTTCTCAATGAACCTTTCTCAAAAGACACCTGAATGGCCATTAAGCATATGAAAAGTTGCTCAATGTGATTATACATCAGGGAAACAAAATTTAAAACAACGAGATATCCAGAATCTCATTAGATTAGCTAAAATTAAAAGCTGACAATATCAAATTTAGGTTGTGGAGCAACTGGAATTCTTAGTGGAGGGAAAGTTACAATTACTTTGGAAAATCATTCGTCAATGTTTACCAATGCTGGACATACACATTTATGAACTACCAGTAATGTTTCCACTCTTAGGTATATAGCAAGAGAAAATATAACTGCATGCACTAAAGGAAATGTACTTGTTCACTGTAGCCTTATTCATAGTAGCCCCCATCTAGAAACTGCCCAAATGCCCAAAAAAATACATAATGAAATCATAGTACATTCACACAAGAAGCGCACTGCATCTTACTTAGAGAATTAGCTACTACTACACCACAACACAGATGAGATCTCACAGAGGAGGCTGAATGACAGAAGCAGCAAGTTCAGTGTTAGTCTCTGTGTACCAAAGGAACCAGAATGGAACATGAAGGAGCCTGTTCTGTTGCTTGCGTGTCCTACCTCTGCACCTGGGATCTGGTGACAGTGTACGAATCTAATTGTGTATCTAGGATTTGTGCACTCCACTGCATAAAAATTATACCTCCATAAAAAAGAAAATGAGACAGAAAGATCAGCAAGTTACTGAAAGAAACAATTTCTTTATTGAAACAGGAATAGTAGAATAATCTTCAAGATACATTGAGGGTACATATATGTGGGCACCATGAGGGTACATGGTGTTTAAGTTGTGTAAGATGCATCAATTAAGTTGATCAATTTACTAATCAGATGAATCCTGCCAATCGATTTTCAATTTCTAACTATGCTGCTTAATCTATATCCAAAATTGGCTAAAGATTGAAAGTATATGGAATACTGACATTAAAATTCAGCAAAGTACTGGAAATAAAAATGATAATCATTCTGAACATTTTCTTTAGTATTAGCTCTATAAATTGCAACCACAATTCTTTTCAGGAGTATCAAGATGCCATAGTACTTTAAAAAAATCCATATTAAAAGGAGAAACTATAATGATGGCTACACTTACTATATATGGTCTTTTATGATTAGAAATGGATATTATGCATGTCAGAAATTTGTTATTTGTAAGGAAGTGTTCACAATTGAAACTTAAAATCTTGTCATTTAGAAACCAAAGGCAAAAACTGTATAAACAAACCAGTTGATTCTCTTTTTAAAAAGCACAATATTCAAGATATCCAAAATAAGATAGAAGATAGCAGTTACTGGTCTCTATTTGATGCTTACATGTGTAGCTAAATTTTCATGTACTTTTAGCCACTGAATCAAAAATATTTCATTTAAAAATATGCCAGCAAAGAATGCTTCCTTTTACAGAATTTAAACAGCAGGGAAAACTCAAGCTTGGGCACATACAGGAAGAAAACACAGCTCTCATCCAGCAAAGGAACAAAGGTGTTCAAATATAAAACATGCATTTTATCTTTAGTGAGAACTGAAATCCAAAACTTGCGCATTAAAACAGTCTGAACTATTATACTTGAAAAGATCAAATTGAGTCCATCGCTCAGGAATATGCAAACTACTTGAACTGTTTAAATTTATACTTAGATTATCATAGTTATCTTCTTAGCACTCTTCATTTTAGAACCCTTGGCAAAAATACTCATGAATGAAAATTCACATGTATCTTTCACACAATTACAGTTCAATTACAACTGCTTTTTTAAAAAAAGTTACCTGTGAACACAGAAGATTTAAAGATGCTTCAAAACTATGAATAGCTAAGGCTTAAGAAACTTTAAAACTATGAACAAAAAAGTATTTATCTGAGAGAATTTTTACTGTTATAAAAAGATACTAAAGGGGCCAGGAATTTAGCTAAGCAGCATAAGCACTTGCCTGGCAAGCGCGAGGTCATGAGTTCGATTCTCAGGACCAAAAAAAAAAAAAAAAAAAACAAAAAAAAAACAAAACCCAAAAAAACCCTCTAAAATATGCCTGATTTCTAAATTAGGTACCAATAGCAGCAAATAAAGTTTTTTTCCCCAGAAAGCCAAAGCAATTTCTACAATCCAGCTTTCTACAAAACTAATGTTATGACATCAACAGAATTAGTATTTCTTTTCCCCAGCAATATATAACTCTGGAGAGGAAGAAGAGTGTATCAACTAGACATGATGTGTTATAACTAACTGGGTCAACTGGCATGGGATTAATTGGCACTATCTATTAGAAAGGTCTACAGGAGACATGTAAAAAAAGCCAAAGGAAAAAAATGCACACCGCAGAAAGGAGCTAGCGAGAAGCTAGATAGAGTTCATCATTTTTGGCAGAGTGCTTGGCCTCCAACAATAGCCAGTTAAAAAGTGGTGAAATACAGGTATTTTGATATGGTTCAGGTGAATGCTAAAAAAGTAAAAGTTATAGCCAGGTATGGCGGTACACGCCTGAAATCCCAGCACTCTGGTGGACCACAAGTTCAAGCCCAACCTGGACAATTTAGAAATTAGGGACATGGGGAGACTGTCTCAGAATCAAAGATAAAAAGAGTGGGGATGTATCTCAGTGCCCCAGTGAGAGAGGGAGCAAATAACAAAGAAACATAACTAGAAACAGAAAGCTGTAAGAAATCACTGTAGGCAAAGGACATTAGGTGATAAAGTCTCCAATGGTCTTTTGTTATCAGGTATGAAGGGCTGCAACCACAGAGTGGTTGGGGGAGCAGTATAGTGGGATAGCAATAACAGGAAAAGCAGGAATTATTGGACATGAGAAAACCTATCCTTTTCCTTTCATACCCACCACAAATCTTTCATTTCCACAACAGCTCATAACTGAGCCATTCCAACTGTCTCCTGAGGTTCCTTTACCACTACTCCGTCTCCACAATAATTATTTTAAAAGATTGTATTTATGGACTCCGTCCCACCCCTAACTCGCCATAAAAATATGCAGCAGTTCTACAGTGCCCAGATAAAGGCCCATCCCGAGGTTAACAATCAAGGTCAACCATAATTTGGTCACCGTCTAAAATAAACACGGAGTGTAGTGCAAGCCAAAAAGAACTGGATCTAGATTTAGGAGCCCCAGAAATAAGTCCTACCCCTGTTCTCCTAGACATGCCGTTTCGCCTTTCTGAGCCTTGGTTCCTTGTACACGAAACAGAAGCATTCAAGTGTCAAGTTGAGGAAGATGACAGCCACAGCAGCTAGCATCTTCAGGGAGGTGGTAGGTGTCAGACTGTGCTACACAGCTTACATGAATTAACCATTAAAGTATTACGGATACTGTAAAATACTACACACATGCTAATTATTTTTTTCTAAGTTCTCTCAAGCCATCTGTTAGCAAGCCAATTCTAGAATCTTAATTGTAGCGACATAACTGTAAAAATGTACCACAACTGTTAGTATTTTATCTCCTGTCTCTGGCTTCCAGGCCCCTGGCAGAGAACAGTCAAATCTGACCATTTAGTCTGAAAACAATTCATCTTGTGGAAAAGAGTTGAGAAAAAGAAGACAGGTACTATTTCGTTTAAGGTCTTCTCTAAACAGAAGTATCAATACTTTCTTTACTCTACTGACCTTCCTACTACAAATATGCAAAGTCACCAGATATGCAGCATGGCTCTGAAGTTCTACTAAGACAAGGTAAGGTAACAAAACAGAAAACAAAAACAAAAATAAAAACCAACCCTCAAAACTCTTACAACTCTGCATATTACTAAGAGTTCTGAGTTAGTATTGCTTCTGCCATGAACTGTGTTATCTCTGAAGCTTCATCTGGGATCTGAGGCAGACAAGGACAATGCATACTTTGCAGTGCGGGGATCAGTTCTGGATTCTTAGTGTCATATGAAGTAAAATCAGAAAATAAAGACAGAGTCTTCAAATTTGACAGTGTTTTCATACAGTCCATAGTGTTTCAGACCTATTCATGGCCACCAGGGTGGAAAAGCATTTTGGGAGGTACACTAGCTAGAATGTTTTATATATTTGGTGTATCTTGCATTAGATGCTGAGATGCTTAAATTGATTCCAGATAGGAAGTCTCAGGGATCTGGCGGGGAGAGTTGTCAAAATACAGAATGTAATGACCTGGTTTGTTTAACAAATATCTGGTGGGTGTTTTCTACGTTCCATGTCAAAACTGAAGTAAAACATGATCAAATACAAGGAAAATGCCTTCTTTATAAACATAAACTAGATGGTATATGCCAAATACTTTTAAAAAACAATATAATCAATGGGAAAAGAGGGATGCGCCAATACAGACTTTTAAAGTTTTAAAGTATGTGTGTATATATGTAATTTATGATGAAACTAAACCTTAATATGTTCTTAATAAAATTAAATGTGATCTTCAAGGATAATTATGTATGGACAGGAGCAGTAGTGGAAAGACACTGAACGGACCAACTTTAAGGACACATCATTTTACCACCTTTTAAGAGTTAATATACATATATTCAGTCATATATCACTTAATCATTTTCAATAAATATTTCCTAAAGATCTTCATTTAAAAAATACAAAGAGCCAACAGTATTATTTCACTGAAATAACTTCTAAAAATGTCAACATACTTACCTAAAGAAAAAAAAGTTGTATTGTTCTAGTAACTATCACTGCATATAAAATACCTCCAAACCTAACAGCTCTAAATATGATTTTACTACTTTACTCATCACAATGTTGCGGTCAAAAATTTGAGCAGAACTCAGCTGTGTGAATTCTCTGTCCCACGTTATATTAACTGGGCCACTCGGGTGTCCAGGCAGGGTGGGACTAGGCTGGAGGTCAAAGATGGTTTCATCTCAGGTGTGGCACACTGGTAGGGACAGCCAGGAGGGAGCCTCTCCGTTCAAGTCGCCCCAGGGCTTCTGCAAGAGTGCTCCTGCAAGGGAATCTGATTTCTGGTGGTCAGCTCAGGGCTCCAAGAGATTAAGGCAGAAGCTGCTAATCCTTTTACAAACTAGGCTCAGAATGGGCTAACATCACTTCTGCAAAGCTGACTTTGAAGTAGTCATAGGCCAGCCCGAACTCAAAGGGAAAGGAAACAGATTCTACTTCTCAATGTAAGTTGTGTCAAAGAATCTGCAGCTATCTTTAATCCAGCACACTCAGTCAAAAAGATATCCTCTTTTAAAACTGAGCAAAATTCCAATGCGTGAGGATTTGCAAAATTAACAAAGCAGTAGAGATGCTGCCTAGGTCAAAGATACTATTTAGACTAGATAATGGTATATTATGTGGAAAAATGAGATTTAAATTGTCAAGATTATAAAAAAACCACAGTCTTGAGTGATCATATGATTTACTGGGATACTTCTGAGATGGAAAGCATTGCTCTAGTGAATGCGCAGGACAAGAGGCCTAACCCTGACCTGTCCCAGGTAAGCGCTCACCTCTGGAGGACAAAGAATGCGTCAAAGCGGTATATTTACTCAAGGGAAAGGATACAAGAGGCTGTCAGAAGCCATTCAAGATGGTCTCTGAAGAAAAGCTTCAAGTTGAGGATGTGCTGATGACAGCAATGGAAGATACCTCCTTCCCTGCCTCCTAAAGGTATGGTATTTCTGTAAAATCAGATGGCATGTCTGGGTGGCCTTAGGAATGAACATTTTCTATCATCAAGAATAACCTTTTAGGGCCAGGGGTCTAGCTCCCAGAGGCACAAATGCCTGTCTGGCAAGCACGAGGTCATGAGTTCGATCCTGTGTACCCTCCCCCCACCAAAAGAATAACCTTTTAAAACAGCACTGGGAGTATGCTAAGGCACTAATTTGTTAGGCGGGGATGGTAAACAGTTCCCTGGCTGCCTCTCTCAGGGTGAAGGCTGCTAAGAGTCACAGCATTCTCCTTGCTGAGCTCATACACGTCGTCCTGATAGCAGTTTTCCTCAATAACGGTAACAATATTTTAAGAAACTAGTTGGCCATTGAGAGCAGCAACAGACACAGGATTTTTGTAAATAATGTGGCTCCTTAAGGCCAGACCACTGAAAACATTTTTTGTGTCAGCAGTATTAGGTAAAACCTGAGTTACCCATTGAGAAATTCTCTTCTCATCCCTTGCTCTTAAAAAATAAACTAAAAATTTTAAGTCAGGTTAGCCAACCTATGCATGTGTAATGTAATAAGTAGACTTTCCAAAGCCAGCCTTCACACAGCTACATATTTAACTATTTGTCCTAAGAAAGGACGTCCTGTCTTTCAGTGTACCAGCCAATATTACTGACAAAGTTTGGGTTTGGTTCCCAAAGTGGCAAAAGAAACAGTATGTATGTGCCATTTGGGGGAGGAAGGAGTTACGTTTTGGTTAGAGAGGATACAAATACTAAATATACTGCTGCTTTCTTAATGTTTATCTCCCCAGTTCACATGGTGAAACTTAGTCCCTGATGTGACAGAATGGAGAATGGAGATTTCAGGAGGTGATAAGGTTATAAGGGCAGGGCAACTATTAGTAAGTACTCTTATAAGAGGATTCATTTTGCCCACTCCACAGTAATTATCATCATTAGTTCTATAGTCCATCTCCTGACCTTCTATAGTGAGTTACAAGAAATGAAAGACTCCTTAGATAAAGTGGCCTAGTAAAAGCAATGCTTTGGGTGGAAAAGTCTTGAGAAACTTAGAAATCAAATTAATTTAAAAACTCATTTCTGTCTAAGTCAACACTGTCAAACATATACTCAGTATATTCTGGCATATCAGAAAGGTACCGATAATATCTAATACTTATTTTTCATAATGCCCACAGCAATGGTATGCAAATGAGGTGTCTTAAGCCATTTAATCTGATGTTGATAGTGGTAATTTTTATACAAAGACAAACTTTTTCTGGAACTAATTTATTAAAAAGCTCTGTCAACACTTCACATTATGTAACTAGCCATGAACATTTTTAAAACTGTCATCTCATGCATAATTTTTGGTATTAATAAAAAGGTTTACTATCACTGCCAATATTTACAAAGTATTATTTAAAAATACTAAAACTATATGCTTATTACTTTTTATATACCATTTTTATGTTTGAGGTACATGTACTAAAAGTTACTGCAATTCCTTGTGAGCCACAAAAACACATTGCCACCACTGATAGCCAACATGTTCAGGTCTCTAGGGACAAGCAAAGGCACAAGGAACACAGCTCTCAAAGTCTGTTATAAGATCCACAGCACATTCTGCAAGGGTTTAAAACAGGAGAAAACAATGGACAAAATGCAAATGTGGTAGCAGATTAGGTATGTAATTTGTCAAGATATAAAGAGGCAATTGATGTAATGTCCTAGAAATTACATGGCAGTGTACTGTCTTACAAAGATAGATAAATGCTTGGATTTTGTTTCCATTTCTGTTGAAACTTTATTACTGATGTTTTAGCATTACTACATAAAGAAGCCCTATATTCATTACCTCATTAGTTTTTATATCTACAGTACAGATGAGGAAATTAAAATGCTGAAAATATTAACTGCGCTTAATTACATAACTTGTAAGTGCTGGAACTCAGCTTTAACCACATTAACACTTACTCGCTTTCATAGATGATTAATATGCATATCACAATTCTGTGTTAAAGAATTACTATATGTACATATGTAAAATATTTGTTAAGTTCATTGGAAACCAAAACATATACATTTGGAATTTAGGATAAAATTCTCTAATTTGTAGAGAAGAAAACTAAGATTTCATTTAAAGAGAGCTGTAAAGACATCCACTAAAGAAGAAAATACTAATATGTAATGAATTATTAATATGATGTAGGATTTCCACATTTGAATTATTAATTTTAAAGGGATGGAAAGAAAGTACGAGAAATAACACTCCTAAATGTTTTAAGTAAAGGTTCACAATGATTCTCTTGGGTAACCTTACCAAGTGATTTGAAATACTATAATTATGGCCTTCTTCATTTATTTTATTGTCTTCATCTATTTTACTGAATCAATACCATTCTGGGCCAATGCAGTAGACCTTCCCAAACCTCAACAACTCATTGTAGCAATGGATGATCCTGCAGTCAAGTATTTAAACCTCAGTGTTGTTACAGCTTAAGAGTTTCCTTTCTGAAATGCTTGGCAATGGAAATATTTCAGTTTTTGTTATATAAGGTATATTGGGAATGGAATATAAGTCTAAACATGGCTTTTACTTATTTTTCTTCATGCATACTATATATATATATATTATAATATATAATATATAGCCTGAAAGTAATTCTATATAGTATTTTTAGTGCACCAATATTTTGGCTGTCAGGTGGAATTTTCCAATTGTAGTACTGTGTTAGTGTGCTAAAAATTTTGGATTTGGGAGCATTTTGAATTTCAAATTTTTGGATTAGGGATGTTCAACCTGTCTAATATCCCATGATCTATTCTAGGTTTCCAGAATCCTGCTAGGTAGCCTGCTTTATTAGAATTCTAGGTATCCTGCTTTGCTGCAATGAATACAATCTCACAGTCTAATATACATAGCAAACTACTAAATGCTTCCTCAAAAGTTGTACTTTCAGTATTTTTTTGTTCAGTGACTAAATGTGATCTTTCTCTGCAATTGAGGTAGCATTTACTAATGAGTATTAGGAAATTATTTCATTTTTATACCATTACATAGGATTGGAGAAAAAGCAGGTGAGAGATAATCCATTTTAAAATATTGAGCAGACAGTCCTATTTAGTGTTCTTACAGTGAAATGATTTAGGACAGTGTTTCCAAATAATGTGTGATTGAGATCACTTGACCACTTAAAAATAAATCAGAAAAAATAATGTGATACAGGTGACAAAGCAAGATTATTGTTCTATGAAACACTAGTTTCAGTTACTTGTATTTATGCCTGTATATATAGTATGTCACAATATAAAATGCATTTCTTACTGATGACCCTGGTTAAGAACATGTAAAAGCTACTGTTGAATGACCCAGCAGAAGACAGCCTAGTATTTCCCTAGTATTTTGCTTTGTTATGGTTTATATCTAGATGCCTTGAAGAGCGTCACACACTTACAGGTAGTCTGTGGAAGGTGGCTGGATTTCAGGGGTTGATGGCTCAGTTCCTTTTAGGAGATGGGGTCTGGCTGGAAAAGGGGGCTCACTGGGGGTGGGGCCTGGGTTTATTTTCCTTCTCAGTTCCTTCCTTTACTCTGAGGTGAGTAGCTATTCTCAGCTCAGACCTTTGCACTATATTATTCTGCTTTGGAGTTGGTTAACTACGGCCTGAAACCTCTATAAACTATAAGCCAAAATAAATTCTTCCTCCTTTGAACTGTGGATGTTGGACATTGTGTCTTAAAGATGGGGAAAGTGATTAAGACAGACTTTGGTAGCAGAGAAATGGAGTTGCTGTGGTGACTGCTCATGTGACTTGGAAGCCTTTACAAGTGGTTTGTGGGAGGAGTGTGGAAGGGTTTTGAGATGCAAGTTGAAACCAAGAATGCTGTAAATTGATTGAGCTTGATGGGAGATTCTTGTCAAAGCTCAGAAGACCAAAATGCTGATTTAAAAAAAAAGCAGATGAAAAAGACCAGGATCAGAAAGTTTCAGTTGGGAACAAAGTCTCACTGACAGTTGGAGTCCAGGCAGTTGCTGTGGCAGAAAATTTGTCAGCATTTTGTTCATATCCTGGAACTTTGAAGGAGACTAAGGACAGTGTTGTAATTCATTTTGTGGAAAAAATTTCACGGCAGTCCAACATTCAGGTTGAGGCACTGGTACTGATAGGCAATTGTTTTTTTGTTTTGTTTTGAAACAGGATCTTGCTATGTAGTTCAGGCTAGCCTTGAACTCAATATGTAGCCCTGGCTGCCCTTAAACTCATGGTGATTCTCTTGCCTCAGCCTCCCAAGTGCTGGATTATAGCAATGCACCACCAGGCCCAGTTTGTCAGGGATTTTTAGTCAGCTCTACATTGACAAATGGCACAGCTGAGTGATTTAAAAGTTTTGACCTTCATCATAAAGGAGGCTCCCTTAACTCTAGGACCTGTAAAGTCAAAACAGAAGAGAACTTGGCTGCTGAAAACATTAGCATTAAAAAGGTACCTACTTTACAGCAGGACAAAATATGCCTTGATGGTATGTGAAGAACCAGTGAGACCCAAGGTATTCTGGCTCAAAACTGCAAAAGCAAGACTTTGCTTTGAAAGATGAGCCCCAGAGTAACATGTTTCAGAATGATAGAGGAACAGGGTAGTTGTTCAGAATGGGTTCATAGTGTTCAGCAATCCAAGCATTCAACCCGTAAATCCATGAGAGAAGGAAGCCTGGGTACATGCAAAATGCAAGAGTTGTGGGATCAGGAAGACTTTCACCCAAATTTCAGAAGAAAGCCTGGAAAGCTGGGCAGTATGGCTCTGGGCAGTGTTTGAAGCTGTATGTGTGAAGCTGAAAGTGCAGGAGACCCCCAAAGATTGGAAAACTCGGGAATGTGAATCTGAGGAAAGCCAGCCCAAGAGAAAAGCCATGAAGGTTACCACCACAGGCAATGCCACAGGGCTAGAGCCACCCAAGCCCTTTGGAGTTCACATTTTTCCACAGATTGCGTTGGGTGCTAAACATGGAACTACAGGATTTACTGTTTGCCCTGCTGGATTTTGGTCTTGCTTTGACACCATTCCTTTGTATCTGGCTATTTATACCTTTTGGAATGGGAATGTTTATCTTGTGCCATTATCTATTGGAAGTATTTAACTTTTCATTTTTACAGGGGCTTGAAGCTTGCTTTAAATCTCACAGGAAAGTATGAACTTGGATTTTTCAGCAATGCTAGAAGTGTTAGGATTTTGGCAACTCTTAGAAATGGACTGAATGCATTTTTCATGAAGGTAAGGGCATGAGTGTTTTAGGGACCAGATCTGGAATGTTATGGCTTACAGTGGTACCTTGGTTCATGAACATCACAAACTGAATTGGACAAGAACTAAATCAAATTTCCCCATAAGGTCAACACTGAATCTAGCCAGTGAATTTGATTCAGTTCTTGTTCAATTTGGTTTGCAATGAGAACTGTGAAAAGAATTAAGTTCATGAACTAATATACCACTGTATACATATACAATGTCCCCAAAAGTCCCATAAGCTCCCAGGTAGGGCTTTTGGAATGACTAGATATGATATCATGGATATCATATATCATAGATATATGATCCTGGATTAGGATGTAGTAACTAGATTAGTTCACTGATTGGTTTAACACTGCTCTGGGTGTGGATGATGTGAAGGTCCACCCTGGGTGTGGGTGGTACCATCCAATAGACCTGTAGCCTGCGTGGGATAAAAGGAAAAGGAGGGTTGCTGCTTGCTGCTTCCTTCCTACTTGCCATGAATTGTTTCTCCTGTCATGTTACCCCACCTTGGAGCCAGCTGAGTATGGAATGAAACCTCTATAAATTGGGAGCTAAAATAAACCTTTCCTCCTTTAATTTTAAGTGTCGGGTATTTTGCCTCAGTGATGGGAAAAATAACTATGCCATTCCCAAACTATGACTCAGTGCAATACACCATAAAACTGATTCAGGTATGTAATAACCTTGTCTTGAAGGATATGCTTAAAAACATCATGTTTTGCAATGAATGACCTTTAATTGAAACTGAAATATTGCTTATTAAAGGTAAAAATAAAAGTGGTATAGAATATTGGGCCCAATATTTCCAAAAAGGTTTTAATTTTTCTGGTGGTCAAAGTTCAATCTATTTAGTATTCAGTAAATACCATGATAAAATGTTAGCAACTTGAACTATTCCATTTCATAATACTTCAATTTCTTGAAACTTTATGAATGTGCAGTACTCAGTTATGATGATTTGTGTCTAGATGTCCCACAGCCTCATGCAGTTGCAGAGTATTTTGGGAGGTGGCTGAATCTATAGAGTGTGTGACTGATTCATAGTGCAGTGCTGGGGTTAAGGGTGCTGGTATTAAGGGCTGATGACTGCTAGATCAGTCTACTGATTGGACTGTCACCACACTAATCCCAGTAGACTGGATATAAATGCGGGACAGAAAGAGGCTTGTCTCATGAACTGTCTCTTGTTGTTTTTGGCATCTTCATCCATCATGAGCTGCTGCCCCTCTGCCATGTGCCACCCTGCCTTGGACTCAGCTGATTATAGCCTAAAACCTCTACAAATTGTGAGCTAAATAAGCCTTTCCTCCTTTAACCTTGGGTGTCAAGTATTTTGTCTCAGCAGTGAGAAAAGTAAGTAAGATATCAGTTCACAGATGTTTCTGATGTCAAATAATACAGTTCACAAACAGAACTAATTGTTCAGCAAAATTTTGCTTCCATTTACGAATTTTATACCGTGGCCATTTACACCACAGGAACACGAATGGGGCCATCTTCCCCAAAATGTGAAACAAATTAAATTCAAGAACTGAGGTACCACTGTGTTGATGTTTTATGTACATACATTAATGGAATGCAGATGTCTAAGGTCATAGCATTACCATTATTGATACCATTTTACTAAAAAGCTCAGTTTGATCTGGTGAAGTATAAAGGTATATTTAGTGTCTAAGGCTGAGAATAATATTTTAATGAAGTAAACCACAACTGTCAATTTAACAAATACAAAGGCAAAAATATAGATGGCATATTTCTGTATGCCATTAAAATTTCATCACATTTTTCTTAGAAATTCTATGCCTACATGTTTACTTTGTTAACTAGTTAGCCTCTGTAAGTTTTATCTTCTTTGAAAGTCTACTCAAATTCTAATATTTTCCCAAAAGATTTAAAGCATTCAAAACTCTTTTTATACCATAGACCTGAAAAATATTAGGAAAGAGAAAAATAAGAGAAATGTTAGAAAAGAGAATAAGTGAAACAAGTAATAGAATAAAGTCAAAACAGAAGAAAATCCAGAGTGAAGTTACTTATTTTTCCATTGAGGCCTGGGGAAGATAATGAGAAAAGCAGTATAAATTCAAAGTATCCTTAAAAAATTCCCTTAAGTAGTGTACACTTTCTTTGGTAAAGATCTTTGCCTACAAATATGTATAAACATATAATATATATTTTAATGCCACATATATAATTTCCACTACAACAATTAAATTATTCAAGTGTATTACTATTGGAAAAGTTTAGCAAATAAAAACTATGTTGGTTCTTCCTGTTGGGAATGTCACCTAGAGACATTTTAATCAGTTTCTCTACTTCCTCCTTAATGTTTACTAATTAATTTATGATTTTTTTCCTAAAATATAGCTAGAAAGTCAACACCATGCCCTTGCTAATGGCCTGAATGTCATGACAGTCATGTTGCCTTTCAAACTGCATTTGACGCTCTTGCCTGATTCTCAATATGCAAGGGGAATTGGCATCTTCAGTCCACATGTAGTAGAATGCACATGGTTGGTAGCTAGTTATTTAAATTGTTTTTGCTCCTTCCACTTAAAAAATCATTATAATAATTCCTCTGATTAGAGATTTTATTGATGCAATTATCATTAAACCTTAAAGAGAAAATGCCTACAAGTCACAAGCTGTTGATTCTTTAAGGTTCATTATTAAACTCTACCTGGTCCTTCCTCTCTCTAACTAGAGAGAAAAACACTGACACAGAATATTAGAGAAGAGAGATCATCACTTATCTGTAAGTGAAATTTAAAAATTTCAGTACTAGGTTGGCAAAAAGGAAACTATACTGTAACATTCTGATTTTACAATACACAAAAAACTATGATTTCTCTTTCAGAAAAAATTTTGGACCCTAAAATATGACTCAATATTTAAAATTTTAGTTATATAATTAAGTTAAGTCCACAGATCTCCTCTTTCATGATATCTCCAGTTAACAATACTGTTTTATATATTTAATAATATGCTAAGCAGATAGATCCCATGTTAGGTATTCTTATCAGAAAAAAAAATGAATGAATGAATGAAGAAACAGGGCAGACAGAAACTTTTAGAAGTGACAGACAAATTAATGGTATAGTTTGGGGTAGCAGTTTCATGGATTCATGTTTATTTATAAACAAATCAAATTTTATGTATTAAGTATGTGCAGCATTGTGTATATCAATCACAGCTCAATAAAAAGCTTGTTTTTCAAAAAGACACAAAGGTTGATGAAAAACACTGAACTCTTGGAATCATTTTTAAAACAAATTTTTGATCACCTCAATATCTCTTACTATTTATACAATTTCCCTTTCTTAAACTTACTAATTGCATCATTCCACATTGTTTTTTGAACACTAATATTTTCTTTTTTAACCATATTCTCAGTTTTTAAATCTTAGTTTTATATATATTTTAATGGGTACAGCTCTTACCAGTAGTCTTCTTCTCAGTACTCTAATTCTTTATGTTTGATTAATATGATTTAGTCATCAATTTTTCATGATATGTACTTATTAATTTTTAAAAAGTGATCTATAGCTGTTAGGGTCTACACCTTGGATGTCGCACTTGGGATTAAATTTTGGTTACTGGGCAAGGAAGTATCTCTATTTGCTGGGAAAGTAGAGTTCCATAAGTTACACTCACTTGGGACAGACATCATTTAATATATTTTCTGGTTTCAGTTCTACTATTACCAATTGGTCACAGGCCAAATATCAATTGGCAATGTGTTTCTGTTTTAGAGTAGGTATTTATTGCTACTTACTGTGAGGAAGAAAGGGCAAACAATCAGTTTATCACTTAAATGCTATGAAAATATTAATAATTTTTAAAGAGCAGAAGGTCTGGGGTAGTATAATCAATATCTTTCCCCCAATCTTAAATCATTTTTTGCCTTCTAGCCTGGTGCAATGCACAAAGTCTCTACTGTTCATAATTCTTAAGTTCTATCCTTGGCTATGTTCATTCATTTCTAATTTCTACTCCTAGCCATGTCTATTTATTTCTACTCTTTATATTCTATCTACTCTCTCAATCTGAACTATGCAGATGATTCTGAGTCTTTGTATTCATATATAACCTGACATTTGAGAGTTTATTTAAATATTCTAATTACTAATTAGGTACAGCTATCTGTATGATTTTCATCTCACAAACTAAAATAATCTCTTCCAGCAATTCCTCCTAATCCTATTCACTTATGTTAAAAATGTCAAGGCTACTTTTGACCTTTCCCTCTTGCACTGTTTAATTCACTTTGTACCACAAAACTTAAATATTTCCTATCTATTTCCTGTCTATTCCTATAGACACCATGCTAATTGAGAATCTTTATATTTCACAGAGATACTACATTATCACAATATTTATAACTGTTAGCTTTAAATTTTTTCACCTTACCTGCCTTCACACTACTACTATGTGAGTTCCTAGTGTAGTTAATATGGTCTATTTAACATCCAAAAAAACAGTCTAAGAATTTCCTACATCTGGAAGACACTGTGCTCTGATTCTTTAAGCTTATCTTAAACTACCTCTTCCCTTGTTAGATACATGTACTTTCACAGAAAGTTAGGACTGAAGATTTTGTTCTTCATCTGCAAAATCAACATTGGAAAACCTTCCCCTCCATCCATAACGCTACAATATTTGGGGAAACTGAGACTAAAAGACAATACAAATACTTCATCTGAACATTCCTTATTTGGACATATTTTGATTATCTCTTATGAGCCAGAAGCTATGCTAGCCACAGGGACTTAAAATTTGGTGAGAAAGACTGTCCACACACAAATCAAACAAATAAATGTTGATGAGTGCTACAAAAAAAGAGACAGGACAAAGTGCACTGATGTTGACAGACTGTACAGCTGAGAAGGGGTGAGGCATGAAATTGTTCCAGTGTGGGAAGACAGAAGTTAATTCACGTAGAGGCTTCAAGTGAGAAAAAAATCTTCCAAGCAGGGTAAAAGAGTGAGTGGGAATTAACTGCCAAAAGGAAGATTTCTCTAGGCAGGAGAGCCCAGAGAAAGGATGGTTCAGGGAATTCAAATAAGGCCAGGGTGCTGGGAGTATAAGGTCTGCAAGAGGAGTGGCTCCAAAACAGGAGGGCAAGGTCACACACACCGGGTTTTAAAGGTCACACTGAAGGTTCCTGAGCTTCATCCTAGGAACAAGTGGGCCTTGAGCAGCGTGTTCCAAGATACTTCGCCAACTTTGGAATGGGCAGGACAGAAGCGATTATGAAAACAGAAAAACTCTTACAATTTCGATTTACAATTGAAACATACCCTGTACCTCTATCACTCTGTGTGTATGTGTATGATCTCACCCAAAGTCAAATTAAGGAAAGCATATGAATTTATACTGATTACCATTTTCAGTTGGTCCCCCTGGCTTTGATAAGTGGTCATGTTTGTGTGTACCTATAAACACAGGAGTATGGGCAAATTTTATATTTTTAAAAAGTAAAACAGAAAACGTTTCAAATTATAATAATCCAATGGAAAGTTCCATTTCATTGTTTGGCTATAGATTAGCACTAAGTTTCTTGTCTTTAAAAAAGATTCCTTATAAAGGAAAATATTTTAAGAAAATACCAACAAAATATCTTCCAAGATTATTTTATTCCAACTGATTTTTTTGTCTCATTTTCCCTTCCTAGGTTTGGATATCAAAATACAATTACTAACAGAAGCTATTTCCACTAAAGTTTCAATTTTATCAAGGGTAAAACTTAAGGGAGTGAGGGTGATAAGCTACTAATAAAGGAATGAAAACTAGAATTTTTTTGAACAGTTTCAGTATACAACATATTGTGTTGGACATCTCCATACACATTATCTAATTTAAATCCAATGATTCCAGAAGGTGCATGCTATTCTTTATTTTACAGATAAGGAAATTGAGGTTCATGGAATTAAGCACTTCTAAAAACTATATATACCTTACATCTGTGCCATCCAATTTAGTGGTCTGTAGCCATCTGCGACAATCAAACACTTAAAGTGGCTAGTTTGATCATCAAGATGTACTCTAAGTATCACATACCAGATTTCAAAGACAACGTAAGTACAATACTCTGTTAATAACTTTGAATAATGGTAAGGTGTCAAAATGATAATGTTTTGGCTATAGTGGGTTAATGGTATTATTAAGATTAACTTTACCTGTTTATGTTTTTTAAATCAGTTACTAGATATTTTTCAATTCCCTATTTGGTACACATTATATTTTTGTTGGATAGTGTGGACCTAGATAAAAGACTGGATAATAAATGGGCCAGTAGATGTCAATCAGAAAGACAGACTGGGATACATGGATTTATACAGATCTAGGTTTAAATCTCCTCTCTATCACTGATGGTCTTGGGCACGATACCGCCAAATCGTTCTGAACTTTCGTATCGTCTATATTATGGTAATATTAAATCTCCTCAACAACTGTTTGTATAAAATATGTAAAGCAGCCAACAGGCATACAATGGGCAAAGGGCAGGAAATAATTCCTGAATACCTCCTACAACAACTGGTTCCCTCAAAAACTGGTCCCCCAAAGCATAGAAAATTCACTCATTTGAAAATCATGTTTTATTTTTCAGTTGGAGGGGGTAAAGAACTCTTATATCTACTATAATACTACATGGCTTCCTTTAGATTGAAATTGTTCATAATACTATAGATTGGGAAGCCAGATGAGATTATGGTGAGGCACAGAATGACACTAATGGTTTTTATGTATACAATCGCTGAATTTCAGTTAAAGAGTTTTGAACTCTAATTAAGCTAATCAATATTGAGAACTGAGACTAGTAAAATAGTACCTGTGTAAGTAGAATTTTACCTTATTTTTATTTCTTGGGTCATAGTGCAAACAAAGTGTATTAGCACACAGGCTAACCCTGTAGACTGAGAAAAGTATTATTACTAAGAAAAGCAATCTTCACTATTTCATAAGAAAATACAAAATTGCCAGGTGTGGTGGTATCCACCTATATTCCTAGCATTCAGGAAGCTGAGGCAGGAGAACTACTGTGAGTTCAAAACCAGCCTGAACTAACAAAGCAAGATGTCGCAAAAACAAAACAAAAAACAAATCAAAACAACAATAACAAAACCCTACAAAATTGTGTGGTCCACGCTATCCAGTATTTTGTCAAGTATTTTGTCATTTCTTTCCCTTAGGTTTGTGTCAAGAAGTTAGTCCTGTAGCAGTGTATGCATGTGTCTTTACATTTTTATATGTATGTATTCAAATGTTAAGGTGGGGCAACTGGAACATTTACTTGGATTATTTGGCCCAAAATTGCCATGTGGCAATGGATGAGACTCTGTTTGTTTTCTTTTTAATTAAGAAGTACTGGAGAAGGGGGTAATAATTAAGAATTTGAGTCACCTAAATGTAGCCTATTAAATGTCATATACATATATACTAAATTCAATGTCAAAATTGTTCATCTCTCATCTATAAAACACCTTTAAGAAAAGGTGAGGCTGAGGAAGTAAAAAGCTATCAGTCACAGATTGGAGAACAATGTAGTGGCCATGAAAGTATTCAGTATATTTTAATTTGCAATTTAATGCAAGAAGTAACATAGACTTTAGTTTAGGCTATTTAAAGGCATACTCAGTTAGACGGGGTGCGGCACTGGGGAGAGGGCCTTTCATTCTTGTATGTTGCATTATAAACCCAGTACCTGTAACAAAATTTTTAGCACCTCCTGAGTAGAACTGACTTGATCCTAGCTCTTTGAACCTAAGAGACTCAAACTAATAATGTGCTTGTACCCACAATACACATACAACTTCTTTAGCACATGTCTTCCCATCTAGGGCTCTAGGTAGACTAAAACAGCATTAGCAGCATTAACTAATAACCAGACAAAACAGTGTGGGGTAATTAAATAACAACTAGAAAAAAAAACCTACCCAAAATCTGGCATGTTACATTTCTAAATTTTAAAATTATAAAGAAAACTAAACTCCATCAATTTAACAGAAAACAATCAAACACTTAGGCAATTTAAGCTATCGGCCATGTTTCCAAAATGCATATTTTAGAAAGGTTTATCGGGAAAGACTTTATTTGCATTAAGTTTAAATTCAGTTACACTTGAGTCAAACCTTTTAAGAAACTTGTGTTTCTAGGAATGCCCTTTTTGGGAGGGAGAAAGGGGAAAGTGGCTAGATTAAATAAAAAAGTTAAGCCTGGTGTTTTTACTATGAATGGCTTATCTGTGCCCCTATATGTTAATCCTCTCAGTCCCACTGAGCTGTTCAGTCTTCAAATAATTTGATAATCTGTCTCCAAAGTTTGGCACTATTGAGCTCAGTTTTTGCAAAACGCCCTGGCAGCACTGAAGTGTCTTCTGAGACCAGACCGGTCTCAGTCCCATCGAATTGACTACCAACAGGATTACGTGTGTGCAATGTTTGCTGTCAAACGCTGCAAAGGTGTATTTGCGCGTGTTCCGTCCAGGCAAGACTCGCCTATCCTTGCACAGATGCCTTCTTTCCACACACCCCTCCACCCTCTCCTCCCTCCGCAAGTTTTAAACTTTGTTTCCTTCGGGAATCTGTACCAGAGCTACTAAAGATATCCAAGAGACAAAGGGCCGCGCTGTGTGGGTTCATCAGATGCCAAATTTTTTAGTTGTGAAACAAAGCGCTCGCATTTGAGATTAGGGAGGAGGAGGAGGAG
>PVJX010002314.1:0-132070 GCA_004027295.1 Dolichotis patagonum
CTACCTACCCTAAGTAGCCTGGAGATGATATAAGGGATAAAAAGAGCGATGGTTGTCCCTTGTCATTTTGCTACCTTCTTCTTACTATGAACTGTTTCTCATCCATGAGGCCACCCTACCTTGGAGCCAGCTTCTTATGGGTTGACACCTCTACAAACTGTAAGCTAAGTAAAACTTTCTGCCCTTAACTTTTTTCTCAGGTATTTTGTCTCAGCAATGAGAAAAGTAACTAATGCACCAGTGTTGCTTGGGCAGGTGTCATTTCAACCAATGAGCAATTCATTTCAACCAATTTGATAAGATTATCATTTTTATATTTCTTGTTATATTATCCTGTAAAATTAATTAAAAACAGGTAATTTTTGGTAATCCTGTATTTAAATAATTGGACTGTAGCTATTAATAAACTTCAGATGGGACCTCAGATACCTATGCCCCAATTTCTAGACACAGCCTTGTCTGTGTTCAGCAATTGGGGTCTGGAAGAGGGTCAAAAGAGAAAAACTAGAGTAATAGTTGTTGTAGTTGGTCATGCTCAAAACTCATTCAGGTTATCTAAGTGGAAACCTACAAGTTTCCTGTTTCAAGTGCAAGAAATCTGGATATTGGGCATGTGACTACACCAATCCACTGCCTGGGTCCTGCTCCAAATGTGAGGCAGCCCATGTGCCTGACTCATGGCACTTGAGGGATGATGACTGTCTGCTCCCAGAGAGGGGCTAGTCCAGCCAAAACTCTTGCATCCTGCTCTGAAGAGGCCCAAGGAAACCTACACTACACCTGGCCACAGATATTACCATCTTCTGTGAGGAACCCTGGTTAATGCTGGATGTCATGGGTGAGATTATTCAATTACTTTGCTTCATTTTGACTTACTTTTCTGGAAAACCTTCTTTTAGATTCATAGCCATAGTAGGAATCAAGGGGATGCCTAGCTGGAAATCTTTATTCCTCCCCTGATGTGTCACTTTGAAGGCCAAATGTTTAACCACACATTTTGAATTGCCTTATAGTGTCCTAATTCCTTACTGGGAAGAGATTTACTAGCAAAACTGGGGGAAATTCTCAAATTCTGACAAAGATCAAAATGGTTTTTATCTCTTGGAACTGTGCTGGGTCTTCCAGATCTAATTACCCAACAGGTGGGTCCTGCTGTAAGATATAAGAAAAACTTTCTTGCTCTATACATTAGAAAAGAAAGGAACTGTTTTGGATGTCTTGACCCAAAGGTTAGGATATAAACTAGAAATCCTGACTCTCCATCAGGTCAAAGCAATTCTTGAGACCTAAGGTTACTTGTAGTTAACAGGAGAATGACTTGCCTAGTATCAGGCCACATTCATAGACACTCCTGAAGTTCTTACAAAAACTTACACGAATCTTAATTTTTCCATGCTCATAGATACCCCTGAAGTTATTATAAAAACTTGCACTCATGTTAATCCTGCCTCTCTGATGCCCACCAGCCCAGAAGTTAACCATTCTTATGAACAAATGATCTCCAAGGCCCATTCTAGCAGGCAGAACATCAGTGACCTGCCCCTCCGAGACCCTGAAGAGGTATAGTTCACTCATGGAAGGACCCCATGGAAGGACATCAAAAGGCAGGTTATAAAGTCATCAGTTTACAGCAGGCCGTTGAAGCAAAACCTCTTCTCCATGGACCTCCATTCAAAAGCAGGGCCAATAGCTCTTACTCAGGCATCAATATTGGGAAAAGGCAAAACACTAAATATATCTATGTAGACTCCAGATATGACATTCTAGTGCTACATACTCATGCTGTGATCTGGAAAGAAGAAGCTTGTTGACTAATAAACAATCATTTGTGAAACATGAACAGGAAATTCTACAACTCTTAGAGATAGTCTGTCTTCCCCAGGAGGTTGCTGTCATTTATTGCAAGGGATCCCAAAGAGACATGTCAAAAGTTTCCTTGGGAAATCAAAAGGCTAATAGGGAACCAAGAAGGGGGAAACCCTACAACCCTTCAAGACCCTAGCCTTATTCCCAGTTACCAAGGAACCTTTTTTGTCCTCTTTTAAAGGATGCAGTGTCAAGCTATAAAAATACTACATTGGAAAATTGTCACTGGAGCCTTCAAAAGAGTAAGAAGAAAGCCATTCCTGAGAACCTCTGGAAGACTTAAGGCTCCTCTTCAAACAGCAAGACTCTAGTGCTCTTTTAGACAAGTAAACAGGATCTTGCTAAGACTGTGACTCTTAGAGTGTTGATAATTTATTTGACATCCCTCTCTGATACAGTCTTCTCTATGAAAATCTGACCTGCTACTCACCAAACAGGCAGCTCACCAGTCACTAATTATTTTTCTTGTTGTCTTCCAACAGGTTTTCTCTTCAATGCAGCTGGTGAGATACAATACCAAAAGGTAGGTGGAGAGTGCAAAATGCCCCATAGGTAGGGTCTGTAGACCTTTCCAGCCAGAAAAGGCTAAGGGAGACAGAGACCTCTACTCCCTCAGCACTCCATAAAGAATTATGGGAATATGCATATTCTAGAAACCATTTCCAGAGAAGATTCCAGTGACCCAAGACCTGGGAAACAGAACACGGCAGTAAAGACCTCAGTCTTGACTGTTCTTTTTGTATCACCCATTCCTCAGGCTGATGTCAGGTCTAGGCCGCCCTGTGGAAAACCTGCTTGAATTTGTGCAAGAAGTCCACATGCAGGTTCTACGAACTGCTCTGTGCACGTGTCTTGGGATTTTGTAATTAACAGATCACATCTACTTCCCCAGCCAGCTTTGTCATGCCCCAATTTCCTGCCTCATTAATGTGGGAGGAGTTAAGTAGCTAAGAGGACCTGTAACCTAGTGTTACCAGCCAGAGCACAGAAATTCTTTCCTAGGAAAGATGTTATATGGCCTGCTGGGTAAACTGGAAATTATTAACCACAGACAAGTAGAATCAAAAGGTTTGAAAACTATCTGTCACCTTTACTGAGAGTTGCAAGCATACCAGGGGAAAACAATATTACAAATCTATTTGAACGTTTTTCCCTCAGCCAGGAAGAAGAATTTTCAACAATTATGTCAACTATGGTTAGCCAGATTTCTTTGCTACTATATTTTAAGAAAGAAAAGAAAAGAAGAAAGAAAGAAAGAAAGAAAAAAAGAAAGAAAGAAAGAAAGAAAGAAAGAAAGAAAGAAAGAAAGAAAGAAAGAAAGATCTGATTCAGTAACTCGGGGAATCTAAAATTTGCTTTGCTAACACTGCCATGTCATGCACTGCTGTTGGCTCCTGGGTAATAAGTTAAGAAGCAAAACTTGTACCTCCATCTCAGCCAGTCTTTACTCAGGTCTAGTTGGCAGAATTGCTTGTATTAAAAGAAGTTAAGGGGAGGCAGACAGGCCTTAGGCAAGCTTTAATCCACCTTTGGAGCTGGCAGTACTGACTGACAAGAAGACAACTACAGAGAAGAAGACAACTGTGGGGCTTGTCTTGGTTTAAGACACAAGGAGCTTTGGAGGCAGAATGGTAAATGTTACAGTCCCAACTCTGCCACTGGCTCTCTGGTTGGCCCCAAGCAAGTTATCTCACCCCTCTGAGCCTCAATTTCCCCATTGGTAAGGTGGAAGTAAAATCTACCACTGAGACATGTTAAGAGCAAATAAGAAAACACAAAAGAGTACCTCACATCTACCCAGCACCCATGTGTACCAGTCCAATACATTGTGGTTGCTTGTTGACTCAATAAATTTAATGAAAACCTACCAACTAGTTTCCTGGTCTGTTGTATGCACCAGATATAAAGGGGAAAGACTGATATGGTGGTCAAATAATAACCTCTACACACACCAAAAAAAAGTCTATGCCTTAATCCTGGAAACTTGTGAACATGTTACTTCATGTGGCAAAGGAATTGTGTTAAAGTTAAGGGGCTTGAAACGGGGAAATTAACCTGGATTACACAGAGGTCTAAGTCTCATCATACATACAAATTTTCCATGTTGAGGTCAAAGAGAGTTGTAATGGCTTGGAAGATGGAAGAAGGGCCCATAAAGCCAAGCCATGCAGGCAGCCTCATGAAGTTGAATTAAAGCAAGAAAACAGATTCTCTACTCAAGTGTTGGGCAAGAAAACAGACCTAAAGTGTCCAACTGGACTTTTGATCTATAGGACTAACTTGGTTTTAGCCTAGTTAGTCCCATGTTATACTTCTGACCTATAAGATAATAAATCTGGATTTTTTTTAATTTTAAGGAGAACAATACAAAACAGAATAAAACCAATCAAAACAAAGTAGTGAAAGTGGTCCATAACTTCAAAACAGGACAATAGGTTACCAACAATGGCTACCATACTACATCTTGTTATCTTCACAATAGTTGTCCATTTCCTCAGACGTAGTAAAATCAAATTTAACAAAAAAGAATAAAACCAATCAAAACAGAACACTGACTAAAACAAAATGATAAATCAGAACAAAACAGAACAGTGAAACCAATATCAGATTTCAAAAACAAGACAGAAAGAAATCCCCCATATTTGACATATTGCTACTGTCACCCTCCTAACAGATGCTTAGACTACTGGGCTTAGTCCTGCAAAATCAATCAAATAATACAAGCATTTAGTTGTTTTTACATCTCAGTTGCTATTAACTCAACCTGTCCTCAATCCAGCTGGTTGCTTATAGGAGGAGAAGGTGGGGAGTGGTGACGAGGGAGTCTTGATTCTCAGCCCATATGCTGGTGGGCTCACAGGAAAGGCAATCTGGCTTCTCTCTTCCTGGACCCCACCTGGTCTTCAGGGCTAACAGGAAGATCAGACTAAATTTATGTTGTTTTGAGCTACTAAATTTGAATTAATTTGTTAGAGCAGTGTAAAAAATTAATACAAGGGCTTACTGGCAAGGTACTATTCTAGAGATACTCAGGCTTCATCCACTTGAGCTTTAGGAACAGAAGAAGTAGGCCTCTTGGAGATTTGTGGTGCCGGATAGTCATAGAACCTTGCAAAATTCACACGATTGACTAGATAAATAGATAAGCAAGGAAAAAGTGGTTACAAACCATAAAATACAGTGAGGTGATAAAGAACATGGAGAGTGAGTTTACGGGAATGGGTGCCAGGAAATCCTTTCTGCCACATCCCTTGCGGCTGGTGGGATTCTGAGAGGGGGCTGATGGGAGATTAAGAAAAGACAAGACACACAGGAAAAGGAAAGCTGGAATGGGGTAAGACATGGCCCTCTGCAGGAGAAGTGGCAATGGCGTACCTGCCCCATTTATTTATATATGGTAAAAAGTGGAGTGAGTACGTGTATTTGAAAAGAAATCCTTTTATCAGTCTTGGCCAGATTGGAGGAGACCTCCCAAGGAGTGGACCATAGAGGTAAGAGGTGGACAGCCTTTCAAGATGCTGAAGCTCTCCAGACCAAGGAGCTGAGCAGCTCAGGGACCAGAGATGTGTGATTCTGAGGCAAGCACAATTGTTTTGTAACATCTAATGGTTATTTTTAATCAACCAACTGAGAAATGTGCAAAAAAAAAAATACTTCTATTCTTGCTTCCTTGTGTAGTCATCAATTAAATTCCATGTGTGGGTATATTATTTAGGAGAGCTCGAATATGAGATTGGGGGATAGTAATGTATAATTTACGGGCACAACACAGTTCATGGAATAGAATATGGATATTTAAGAAGGGCTTCATAATGTCTGTAGGGTATATTGGAGTAGTTTTCAAACTTTTACCAATGAAATAGTTATTCAAGCAGATCCATGTTGACACAAGTATTGTTGCTGCCCCCTTTCCCTTCCTCCCCATCAAGGCTTCTCTGAATTTTCCAGACCTCAAATCCTCAGTTTAAAATGACTGGGGTGCTGAACATTTCTGTGATTCCCTAGAGAAGAATTAGAGGAATCCAGAGTAAGGATGAAGGTGGGGCCAGTCACTGTCACCTGTGATACCACTTTAAACACGTCTAGTCCCTAAATATGCCTATCAGAAAGGCAGTAAACATGTTTCTTGAAAATTATCAACACACGGTGTTCCAAATAAAATTAATCTTATCATGGTGAAGACTTCGGGGAATGTTCAGTGACTTCAAGTTTGGGACAGGTAATATAGACACGGGGAAACCCCAGAACAGGTAGGGCAAGTCTCACCTGTCATCAACAGGGTAGAATTTTGAAGTTTGACTTAGTGATAATTCTGCAACTTGTGGCTCACTTTTCACAAAATGTGACATCACCGAGTTTACGCTGGTTAATGTTAAAAGAACCTGTGCCTGGCTTGCTGGTCCCATTCACCCGGGGATAAGATGTTCTCTGACTAATTTGGCCAAATTTGCAGGGTTGAGAATCAAACCCAGGACTTCATCCACCCTAGCAAGCACTGTACTGCTGAGGTATACCTCAGCCTAGCTCTTCCCTTCTTAGTAAATGGTGATGATTTTCACCAGTTGCTCAAAGGAAGAAACATAAGAGTAATGTCTGACTCCTTTCCCTAACCCTGAAATAAAATGCATCTCTAAAACCTAATGGTGCCATTTTCCAATGCATCTGGAATCTGACTATGTCTCATAAGCCCCTGACTGCCAGTCACCACCACCTGTGGTCTTTTTGTGGCTCCAGCCTCTGAGCTTGGCCCTCACCTCTGCCTTGCAGGGCCCCTTCTACCCTAGATACTAAGAAACTCCTTGAAAACCCTAATCCCTCTGCTGCTTGGAATCTTCTCCTGGTCTTCTCCATACCACAAAGAATACCATGCCACAGTTTCATTCGCCTGCCAAGCCCTACTTGGATGACCTGCTGCAGTGGACTGAATTGTGTCCTCTCATCAAATGCAAAAGCTGAAGCCCTAACCACCCAGGTCTTTGGAGACAGATCCTTGAAGGAAGTAGTAATGTCAAATGAAATTATGACGGTATGATTCTAACCCAATGGGATTGGTGTCTTTATGAAGGAAGAGACACCAGAATGTTCTCTTCTCCTACTTTTGCTCTGAGGCAATGCCATGTGAGATCATTGCAAGAAGCCAGTCTTTTGCAACACAGAAAGTGGAAGCAAATCCTCATCAGAACCCCCTGACAGCACCTTGATCTTGGACTTACAACCTCCAGAGCTATAAAGAAATATGTATCTTATAAATCACCAACACACGGTGTTCCGCCTGCATCCAGGCAAATTCACCCCTGGCTGCACCTGACCTTCTCCTTCTCCTTGTCCAGGGCTCTCCCCACAGTCAGTGTGAGCCCTTGAATCCACACTCCTCACTGCCAGATCATCATACCTTGGAGCCCTTTTGGTTGCTTCCTTTGCCTGAATTGTTCCTCAGACTTCTCTGCTCCCTTCCTCAGCTCCCGCAAGGTTTCTGATCAGCATTACCCAAGGTATCTCTATCTCCGGTAGGACTTACTTACCCTTCTCTTCCTTATACTGACTTGTATTATGTACTCCTTTTTTCTCTGTGTCTCTGTCTCTGTCTCTCTCCCTCCTTCCTTCCCTCCCTTTCTCTCATCTCAGGACATAGTTGTATCTGAGTGTGATGATTGCTTGTGGTAGCCATCTTGACACCATGACAAGGGCAGCCTGTGGCAGGACTGACAAGTCCAGGACTACAAGCAGAGTGACAGTGGAAATAACCTGGATACTTGGTAACATGGAAAACCACAGTTAACTAGCCCTGGGGATACCCTCCCTTGGAATATAAATGTTCTTTCTTGTTTAAACTATTTTGAGTTGGGTTCTTCTACTATTTACTATCCAAAATATCTCAGCTGATATCCTCCTAGAGGTTGAAAGAGAATAGTCAAAGCTCTGGGGCTCTCTCAACACCCAGATATCACATTTCCCTCTCCTAAGAACAGAGCCAGACCTTTTACCTGAAGGCAACTGGGAGGGACCCACCATTGCCAAAGCATATTCTCTTGGTGCCTGAAGTGCCACCTTTACCAAGGTATTGTTCACTTTAGATATCCAAATAGTGCTGGAACTGGGTAAATCCCCCAAGTGTGAAAGAAGGAACTTATCTCTTCTTCCAAGAGACTTGGACCTTGCCCTTCTCCATCTGGGCATTCTGTAAACCCCTTTCCAAAGGACCCAGCTCAGCCCACCTGTGTGTCACATGGTCCACTGGCTGTGATTGCTGATGACTAGGAACTGAGACCAACTCATTCTCTCAACCACAGTGCTGTGCACAGGCCAGGTTGACAAAAGAGATAGCTGGGCTCACAAGGCAGAGCATCCATGAGCCACGTTCATCTGTGCATCGGTGTCCTGCTGCAGTTTGGGGCAATTTGAGGCCATTTCACTTGGTTCTTGCAGGCCAGGAAGTCCCTGGCTGACCCCTGGGTACTCATTGTGTTTGCAGGATACGAGCCCAGCTGCTGTGTCCTAGATGCAGAGCACCATGACTCAGACAGCAGAGAAGCTGACTGCCCCCGCCATACATGAGTACAGGTGCCAGTGTGAGACCAGGACCCAGGATCTCGCCGTCTTGTACTTCTACCACCTGGAATCGTCACAGAATAAACACAATTGTCAGCAGAGCAAAGGTGATGACAGAAGGCCTTGAAGCCCCAACACATGCCTGCCATTGTTTGCAATCCTCTAAAGACACAGATCCTTTAATTCTCAGAATCTCTCTCTGGGTTGGATAATATTATCTCAATTTCACAGAAACCAGAGCCAAAGAGTATTAATAAGCAGCTGCACAGTCTATGCTCCTGATTCTGTGCTGTCAGCAAAAAGGGAGGAAAAGAGAAGAGAGGACTGGTTGGCCTCTTCCCTCTGAGGGCGTAAGACAGGCTCCATTGTCAGATGGCTACCTTTGGTTACAAGGAAGGCTGAGAAATGTGGACTTCAGCTGAGCAGGCATGTGCAATGTCTCTAGCAAAATCACCAGTGAATAGTGCTCCCAATCTACTTGCCATACTTACAGGGTCATTCAAGATTTCCTATGCCAGGACTTATGCAACCATAACACATCTTTCAAGACCCAGTGTACCTCCCCACCCGGCTAAGATAAATGCCCTCCTGCCCCAGGATCTGATAAGCTCCTAGGACCTCTTCTATTTCAGCTCCTATCCTAAATTATTATCAGAGCCTTCCTGGCCCCAGCAAGCTACAGACATGGTTTATTTGGCCTATGCAATGTTAAAAGAAAATCAGAAAAAGATACACAAAATTCCAAATGTGATTTCATCTTTAAAAGTCATAAACTACAGCAATGCAGAACCGTAAACTGAGGTTAAGTAGTTCCCCAACCCCTGTGTGAACACAGGCACACAATCCTCACGGTTCTCACCATACCCTAATGTCTTGCCCTCCTGCCTGTGTCATTTATTTATACGGTCTGCCTGGCTCTGGTAGGAATAGCAACAATAATCCCACTGGACCATGGGCTTCTGTGAGGGCCAAGTGTGTTTCTTCTGTGTGTACCTTGAACTAAGCACATGGTAGGCACTCAGAAATGTTTGCTGAGTATATAGACACCCACAGAGACATGTAGGATTAAACTGCATTGCAGCACAGACTTACAATCCACCCACCCTGTTTCTCAGCCCTCATCCTCCAAAAATCTATATTTAATTGTGCTAGCAAAATCAGACCCTCCAAGCAACTTCACGCTGGAGATCCTTTCTGAACGTCAAAAATGCTGCAGCTTGGCCCCATGTGTGCAGACCTATTAATAGCCTGGGCTGCCTCTGGTAGCTTCCTGGGCAGCTGCTTTGTTCTTAGTTACAGGGAGTACTCCTAAGTTAGGCCTTCCCCTGCCTCTCCCCAGCCTCCCTCGTGCCTTCTTCACTTCTCTTTCTTTGTCCAGCTCGCCTGCTGTCTGCTCTGTCACATGGTTATTTATTTATTTCTTGTCAGCACTAATCAGAATGGTGGGGATGGGAAACAGCAGCCGTCACCCATGTGAAAGTGCCTTGCAAGGATCCCTGGGGAGAATCCTGTGCAGCTTCATAGCACCAGAGGTCACGGTCACCTTGGCCTGGAGGTGGACTATTTACCAAAGTGAGATGAAGATATCAGTCACATGTCAGGGAAATGTTAATGGTGAGCACTTGAGCAGAGAGCTGGCCCAGGATCAGCTGGGCAGGGCAAACCATTCCTTCTCAGTTCTGCAGCACAAAGACCTGATGACTGAGCAACTGGGATAGATAAGAGGTCGCCAGGCAAATGTCAGTCTCTGATTGAATGCTGCTCTGAGCTTGGTTTCAGGGCCTTCGAGGGTGCCCCACTCCATTTCCCTCTTCTCTTCCACTTCTATTCAAGCAGAGCAAAGTTACTCATTTGTTAGAAAGCCCTCCCATCCATCCACCTTTTTCCTATCTGTGTCAGGAAAGAGAACTTGTCCCTTGTGTCCCAAGGTCTGAAAGCACAATGCCAACCAGCATCATTATTCTCCAATCGTGGATGGGAAACTGGGGTGCTGACCACTGGGCGTTCCTTAGGAGGATGGATGGGACTAGATCTGCTGCAGAAAAGGACAGGAAACAGTCGTGGCCTTGTTTATCACTGTGTGACAGATAACACCACCAGCTCAGCCTCTCCAAGCGCGAGCTCATTAGGAAGTCAGCACCTGAAACGGGAGCCTCAGCATCATAAGGTCCCAGACAACTGGGTCTGTTAGAGCTGTCCCTCAAGGGAGACACTCCTTTTTGCATTCCTTCTATTGCTTTTTCAGAACAAGGGGTCAGCATTGGGCAGAATGGGGGTCCTGCTCTCCAGGGAGCCACATTCCACCCCTACATGCTCTCATCAACAGCCAGTGTCTCCCACACCATCATCCTCACAGAGCCCACCTCCCCCTTTTCATTATCCCCTGACTTTCAGCTGCCTTCCCCTTGAGGCTCTTTGTAAAGAAGCTAAAACATTACTTTGTCTTCATTCACCAGCCAGATTTTTAAAAAATAAACTCTCCTGCTCCTGGATCAGCCAACCTGCTTCGATCTTTCTTTGGGTTTTTCTTCTGCCTAACATTTGTCTAGATAAACCCACTCTCCCAGGAGCGCTGCCCTGCTGCTCTCTGAAGTTGGGCTGCTCTATAATCTGCTAATATCATTTCAGGGTAAAAGAGCAAGAAAAATATCTCTTACCCTTTCCCTGAATGCAGTTTAAATGATCGCTAAATCATAATAGAACTTCAGGCCACAGAGGGAAGAACAATTTTTAAAATATGAGTTCACTTTTCCTACTGCAAGGATAGGAATGAAAAAGTAAGCCCCCCAGTTCCTTCCCAGCCTGAAGGCAGAGCTTCAGTGTCACAGCCATGCCAAGTTCCCTTTATTCCCACAGGTCGCTGCCAGGAAGGATTGTGCATAGCTTGGGTGCAGAACTGTGTGGAAAAGCAGAAGCTGGAGCTTTTCCAACTTCCAGTTCCCACCTTCCAAGTGGGAAATGATTGAAAAGTTTCCCTGTAGGAAACGTGGGTGGTCTAGGATGCTAGCAAGAGAGGAGCTAAGGTCCCTGGGTCTGAGCTGTGTGCACTGTGTTTCTCCCTTTTCCCATTTCACGGGGACTGCTGAACACTGGGGTGAATATGCTGTGGACTTGCGTAAAGTGGTGAGAATAACAACAAAGGGGCAGTCTCTGAACACGCTCCCTTCTGCAGGAGCATGGATGATGTTTGCAAAGGTGAGCCTGTGTGCATTTGAGTTTTCTAAAGATGCAGACCTTCATGCAACCACAAAGGTGGAGACTCATCTAGAATAAGTGTAAGGACTGATCAGTCTTCCTTGCATACTGGTTGTATAACCAATGTGGCAGGTTTGTTCCTTCATGAGTGCAGAGGGTGAGCAAAACCAAGATGCAAAAGAGTGAAGAAAGGTTTATTTATTGCAGCAAGTAAGAAGAACACTGAAGATAATTTTCAAAGTACTGTCTTTCCCAGAAAAGAGGGTAGGGTGTTTTTATAGGAGTAACTCCATATTTATACAGGAAAGATTTGTCATCATACCTAGAGGCAGCTGCATTCCAGAGCACGTTCTGTTTGCAAAGATAATTTTTCATTGCATGATCAGAAAATGGCAAACAAGAAACTCCTAGGTGGAGAATATAGTATAAATAGCCAGTTTTACTCTAGGTCACCCAAAATGGGTAGGTCGTCATGAGTCAGTGAATTTGGTTAGTTCCTTGTAAATTTCTCTCCTGAGCACCATGTATGAAAAAAAAAACAGACAGGAAAGCAAAAACAGAAACTTTGAAAGCATTTTAACAGTCATCTACAAGGGCAGATTTCCCCCACCCCCATACATATAAGCATAGGTGATTGTCTTTAAAAGTACCTGCTAGCTGCTCAGTTATTTTTTATTTGTCCCCTCTACCCATCCCAGATCCATTTCCAGTCCAGAAGTTTAACCTGATAGACTGCATGCCATGGTCCTCCTTGACCTCTGGCTTCTGATTGGGATTTCCTCCACAGGAAGCACTGAAAAAGAATAGGAAGGAAAGAGGAGAGAAAGGGTGGACTATTTTGTTCCCTTATCTGACCTTCCTAAAGAACCATCTATCAACTGCACATGAGTGGTATCAGTTATCTACTGCTGTGTAACAAGGCACCCCAAACACAGTCACTTAAAATAATCATTTATTTCCAGATGACTCTAGGGTTTAGTCTAGATTTATCTGGGCAGATCTGCTGGTCCTACAGAATCACTTGTGGCTGCAGTCATCCAATGGCTTGGTTAGGTAGATGACTTATTGTTTATTAGGTTCACTATTGGTTCTATCCCCTGATTCACCTTTCTTTGACCCCCTCATCAGGCACTAGGCTAGCCTACACTTCTTCAAATAGAAGTCTCAGGGTACCTGCAAAGGACAGTAAGGAGAAGTTGCAAAGCTTCTGGAGGGCTTTCCTTCATAACTTCATAGCACTGCTTCTAGCACATTCTATTACCAAATTGCCAAAGCAAGTCACAAGACCAGGACAGATTCAAGGAACAAGAAAATCTATTCCATTTCTTAATGGAAAAAGCTTCACAGTCACATTGCAAAGGGACTTGGACACAGAGATAGGAAGAATGTGTGGCCAAAATTTGCTATCTAGCACCATAGAAACTGTGGCAAGTTAGTATCTCATATTCCTTGAATCCCTTCATTTTCCGTATCTATGCCAATAGTGCTCACCAAAATCTCGTCAATAACTGAGTGAAGTTCTGTTTCCTGCCAAGACCCTGACAGATATGCTTTACAACAGTAAAGCCTTCTCCATGCAGTGCATAGTTATTACTATTATTGCTATGGCCATTCACAGGTTTCACATATGAAACGTATGGAAAGATAGACCTTTACTCTCTTGCACTATCATCATGTATATCCCATGTCCACTCCTAATTGTCGCATTTTGTGTCTGGCGCAGCCTTATGCAAATGACGATTAGCCATCTCACTGGGCATTCTTGACCCTTTTCAAGAATGTTCCATGGTTCAGTTATCCCTCAGTATTCTCAAGGATTGGCTCCAGGGTCCCATGCAGATACCAAAAATTCCTTCTATATGTTATAGTATTTACATATAACCAATTCACATCTTCCTTTATTCATTAAATTGTTTTCTAGATTATTCGTAATATATGTAATACAATGCAAATGCTGTGTACTTTTGAAACTGATTCTAGCCTGAATCCAGCTGGCTCTCCACTCAATGTCCAAAATAGGCAAAGGACCTAGATACACTTTCTTGAGGAAGGGTAGCCATTCATTTTGCAGAAACTGCCTTCTGTCCTTAGACAATAAAAATGGTTTATTCGTCCACCTGGAGGTCAGCACTAGCTTTCTGGCAAACAATCCTGATTGCTCCCAGTGCTTCCTCCAATCAGTTTTCCACCCAGAAAGCAGAGTGATCCTTTTCAAACACAAATCAGGTCAATAGTGTCTCCTCTACTTGTAAACTGCTGTAAAACATTCTGCATCTCAACCTACCTTCCTTTCACTCTGGTGCTGACTTCATCCCACATCATCTCCCCTAATGCTCCAGTCACTAAAGCTTCTTCCCTGTTCCAAGGATATGGCAAGCTTCTTCCTCACTCTGCAAACAGTTCTCTCCACCTGGGATCCTCCTGAAAAATCTCTGCATAGGTAATTCCTTCTTACCAGGGCTCAGCTAGAATATCGCCTCTTCCGAGAAGCCCTCCAATTCCTTTCACATCACTCAGCCTCACTTTTTAATCACTGTACCTACTGCCACATAATAACTTCTCATCCATTTAGTTAAGTACTTTCCTTCCCTCAGGAAGATAAGATAAGCTCCACTATCTGGGGGCACAGTGACATGTTCTTCCAAGCCTGGACCCCTCTTCAGGGAGCCACCATCCGGAGTTCCACCATGGCACCTGACTGCCTTCTTAGACAAATGTAAGCATTTTGTTCCCAGTGGCTTTGGAAATCAGACATCAGCGCCCAGCCCTGCAACTCAGCCAGTGGCAAGTGAGAAGGCTGGGTTGTGAACACAGAGTCCTTCTTTCTTCAGAGAGACAGCAGCACTCCAAGGAACAGGGGCCACAAATACAGGCTGAGCACAAGCCCGAGTGGCCTGCCTGCTGGCCTCTGACTGGCTCCTGGACCACGCCAACTCTTGACATTTCACAAGACAGGCAATCTCCCAAGCTTTTGAGAGGCAATATTGCCGAGCTCTGAAATTACCATACAGCTAGTGCTCAGGGGATGAAATTAGATTTCCCTTTTCAGAACAAAGGCAAACATGTTCTTCTAGCCCATCCTGGGAGCGGCAGCACTGGGAGACAAGTTTCCGTGCCAGGCATTCCAAGCCCATGGGCTCTCCTGCTCGCTCCAGCAGTTCCTGGCAAAGTGCAGCTGAGCTCTCTCGGCTTTGAAATCTAATTGCCTACCCACAGCCATGAAACCCTTCTCCATGGCAGAAAAAGAAAATGGAAAGAAAAAAAAGTCAGGGGGGAGGGGGAGAGGAAGGGCAGTTCTCACGGAAACAGCCGAGATGAGCCCATCTAAGCTTTTGACATGATGCCTTTTGGGAGGGCCTATTTTTTAAGAACCAGCCCAAGAAGCTTCTGTTTGAAAGGGAAGGATCCATAAATGCAGCTTCTGTCAGTAATGAGAAAATGGAAATCACAGGCATATCCAGGAAACTCATTCCTCCAGAATCCTAATGATCTGCAGAATAATTGTGCTGGTTTCTCAAATCAGGAGTGGACAGAGATTGCCCCAGGTTTTCATACGAGGGTCAGGTGGGTTCATGTTTTTTTAATTGGGCTCATTTCTAAGCAATGTGCTTGTCAGGATGGCTTAATCCCTTCCTTGTCCCTCACCAAAGCTGCTTTCTCCTTCCTTGTCTCTCTCAAACAAATGCATCTTCTCAGTGGGGAAATGAGCTTCCCTCTCTTGCAAGCAGATTTTTTTTATCATATGACCGATCCACTATGGGTGGACCTGCATTTCTCTTGCATAACATAGCAATTTGCTGAAGACGAAAGGGAAGGGATCAAACTGCTTGCTGATCCTTGTTTTCCTTATTAATAGCTTAAGCCTCAGCTCCTGGATATAATGGGAGGGGAACAGCTTTATTCCACAGAATGAATGTCACATCTTTCAGATAGCACTGAGATGTTTAGGACTCTTGATGAGACAGCTGAGTTTTCCATTTGTCTCTCTGATAAGACACGCATGAGGGAACAGATTCTTTAGCAGTTTTAAGGGTTCTCTGGGCAAAATAATATCTTCCGATAACATCTAACAGTTGAAATTCCAGCATGATTAACAAATCAGAAGACTGCCATTATGGCAGAATATAAATTAGCACCCTTCACTTAAGATCCTTAAAACAAAGAGGAAAATCTTCAAACTAACACAAATTAATATGAGCCTGGGGATTAAAAAAAATGCAAGTGCCATTTTTCAACTGTTCTTCGAGATGTGAAAAGTGACAGAAACCATCAGTGAAATAAAGAAGCACCAGCAGTTTGGCAGACATCGAACACACCATACAGTCTCGGGGGTCTCATTTTACTTTTCTTCTAGGTTCTGACTACCAATTTTGTCCCTCCTGAAAAGCATTAGGAGTCCAGCTCTAGGTCCAGCATCACCAGCCTCCATGTATGTGTGTGGGTGGGAGTGCAATCAAAGAAAGAGAAAACCGGCAGGGAAGAGGGTAGGAAGGAGAAGCAGAGAAGATCATTTTTCTGTCTGTGTTCATTGATTTGAAAAACCCTTGTTCACCTCTGTGCGCCGGTTCATACTAGGTGTCGGCGAGACAGTGGTGAGCAGAGAGGGACCACACTCCAACCCTTTTAAAGTTTATGGAGATTATTTTTACTATGTAAACACACCAATGAATGTAAGATGAGTGCTACTGGGAGTGCAAAGGGGCATGGGCCTGTGCACCGCACCCCTGGGACTCCGGGGAGGTCAAGGGGAAACAGTCCTGAAGTTTGCACGCTTCTTTACACCAGGTCCTGGCTAAGGATTTTACAAGCATCATCTTGCTCTCCACACTACCCAAAGGGATAGATGCTGTCATAATCTCATTGTGGGTGAATACTCAGAGAGCAGGGATTGTGTACCCAAGGTCACCAGACTAGTTAAGTGGGAGAACTCAGACTCAAAGCCAGATGGCCTTACCTCCAGAGCACACCACCCTCACCACCTCCTAGGCATGGGACCCGCAGCCCATGCCAGCCTGCCCACGCTTCAACTCTTTCCTCTCACCTCCGCTCTCTGGCAAACACACCATGCACACACTCTCTCTCATTCACACATGCGCAACATTTTTCCAGACACTCTCACACTGTTCCCACTTTTCCTCTTACTCTCATGTTGTCTTGGTCCACAAACACTTTCACACACTCAGACACCAATACACTATCATACATTCTCACATACAATCATATACACACTCAAATATATGCTCACATTCTATCTCCCCCATACACACCTCTTTCTGCCCTTCTGTCCTCAAATATCAAGTTGACCCTCAACCCACTGTAAGCTTTACCACCTCTTCCCTTTTTAATTGAAATGCTTTTTCAGGTACTCTGTGATCCAGGCTACATACAAAGTGAGAGATGGGATCCTCTCAGGGATATGGCCAGAATTCCCAGAGCAAGAGCCATTTGCCCTGGACTTTGGCTCATTAGTGCATTTGGTCAATAAGCACACAAGGCTCTCCAGATGGAGAAAGCTGCCCATGGAATGGCACCTGGAATGGCATTTGGGAAATGCAGTTGCTGAGCTATGGCGGCCCAGATGCACCCCTGCCCTCCACAGAGTCTCTGCCACAGCTGCCTCCCATCCACCCAGGATTCCCATGCAGCACAGCCACAGCCAGCTAATATGGCACAAAAGCCACAGATGCAAGCAGCACCCTGGTACCTACCCACTCATGCATCTACGGCCACCAGCTCCTCCTAAATATAGCTCAAAGCTGCCCACTTCTCCATCCACCCTTGCTGCCACTACCTTCTTCCTAGAAGCTGCCACCTCCTCCTGGACCACTGTCTAAACCTCCTACATGTTCCCAGTACCCATAGGGCACACCCATCGCCCCATCTGCTTTTGCAGAGCAGCCAGCATGGCTTTGGACTCTGAAAATCAGATCGTGGAGCTTTCTGTTTGAAGTTCCTCCCTGAAGCTCAGCAATAACACCCCTCCCTGACAATCCCTTGCCTCTCCCAGACTGGATCAGATGCCCCGTTTTATGCCTCACAAAACACAATTCTTTTCTCTCCTCACACTCAGCAAAGCGTGTGCTTAAACACTATGTTTGTGATTATTTAATTTGACTTCTAGAGCTCCAGGAGGGTAGGTAGGTGCTGTCTCCAGCCTCCCCGGGTCCCCTGCACAAAGCAGGCCTGCCACCAGTGCTTACTGAGAGCACAGGAAGACACTAAAGCACAAAGAGCTGCAGCAGTGGGGAGCACTGCAGGCTGCGAGTGGGGGCACAGATTCTTTGAGATATCCTTGGCTGTGCTGGGCAATGAAGGAGGAAGTAGCACAGCACTGACAGTCTCCCTGGGATGAATGAGATGTAGCCTTGCTTGCTCCTAGAAAATGGCCCACTCATTTGGGATCAGCTTGATGCAAGGATCCTCTCTCAGCAGCAGGTTTGAACTGTTGAGGCAATAAACTGGTCAAAGGAAGGTGAAATGTTTGTGAAATGCTGACACCTACCTCAAAAGCCTGCCACCCACAGCTAGGCAGCAACTGGTCTCTCCCGCATATCTGAATGTTTGTGGCTCATTGGGGACCTCAGAAGCAGGTACTGCAGCCAGCACCTTCCCTGAGCTCGGCAAGAGACAGGGCATAGCTGGAAAGGGTGATTTAGAGCAGGGCACTCCTTCTGCAGACTCGGGCGGGAGAGTAAATAGAACCATGCAATGCTCACAGCATTTCTGCAGCTGCCTGAGAGGCAAAATGTTGGTTTTCAACATTTAAAACTCAGGGAACTTCATATCAAAGTCTTTATTTCTGGCTTCCCTTAAAGAACTAGATTCTACTCCCACATGGCATGAATTGCCTAGAGTAGGTGTTACTACCCTTTTTGTTAAAAATTTTTTCTTCTAAAAATACATTAATTGACATACTTGTACGCATTTATGGTGTACATGTAGCATTTTGATGCAATGTGCAGATCGAGGTAGTTGGCATATTTGCTACCTCAAACATTTATCATTTCTTTGTGTTGAAAACATTCCAAATCCTTTCTATTAGCTAATCTGAAGCATGTATTTAATTGTTGTCAACCATAGTTACCCTTCTGTGCTACAGAACATCAGAATTATTGCTCCTCTCCAACTGTTCCATTGTACTTTTTAACCATCTTCTCTCCGTCCTCCCTCTCTGCTCATTTCCTAGCCTTTGATAGCCACTATTCTACTCTCTACTTCTATTTGGCCAACTTTTTCGGCATTGATGTATAAGTGAGAATATGTAGTATTTATCTTTCTGTGCCTGACATTTCATTTTATGTGTTGTCTTCCCAGATTATTTACATTGGTACAAATGACAGGATTTCCTTTTTTTTAATAAATGAGTAATGCTCTGTCATGCATAAACACCCCCTTTCTTTATTCATCCGTCTGCTGACGGACATTGTGTCAGTCAGCTTTCCATTACTGGAACTAAACAACTGATAAACAGAAAAGGTTGATTTGGCTTAAAGTTTTGGAGGTTTCAGTTGGCCCCATGGTTTGGGGTTTGTGGGGAGGCAGTAGGGAGCACATGATGGAGCAAAATCACTCACCTCTTGACCAAGAAGCAACGGAGATGATGGGAAAGTAACTGTGGTCCCACAAAGCCCTTCGGGGCACACCCCAAACAACCTAAAGACCTCCCACAAGCTCCCACAACAGGCACCAATCTTAGCACCAAGGATTTAGCACATGGACCTTTGGGGATGTTTGAGATACAAACATAGCTGACACTCTGGTCAGTGTCCTATCTTGACTGTTGTTACTGCCCTCTTCCCGCAGGGGCTGAGCTCCACAGCTCATCTCAAAGCCCACCACATTCTACCCATTACACTCATTGCTCCTATCTCCTTCCCCCTGCAGACTCCTGGTCAGCATCTAAGAGAAGCAGATAGTTATCAGAGAATCCTTCTGGGTAATCTCATCTAGGATGGCAGATGAGGAAGAAAAACTCAAGAAGAGCTGAGAATCATGGGGAGGAGTCCTGAGCCACTGGCCCAAAAGGATGAAACTCCTTCCTTCCTAGGACTGACTTGAGGATAGCAAGCACTTGCTTCTCTCCATCACCAGCTCAGCTCTCTGCTCAGTCTGTCCCCAGGAGGCAGCCTCTGGAGGCTCCAGGCTTGCATCTGGCTAGCCCTGTGAAAGAGAAGCCTTCTTTCCCAGAGCTCCAGCAAAATTCTTGCTGATGCAAGTAGGCTGACTTGGGTCATATGTTCACTCCAGAACTACTTGTGACTAGGAGAAGGGTAGCACCCCACAAACCACGTGGAGCATTACTAAAGGACAGTGCTTACCCAGAGGAACAGGTTTCTGGAAGGAAAGGGTTGGATGCTTGCCAGATCTGAATAGTTATCCCCATCAAGTGCTTCCCTTATTCTGCCATTTCCTATACCTAGTCACCTTTGTGACCAACCAAGGCATGGCATTGGGTTTGAGATCAAAGCTTATTAAATTACAGTGGGGGACTGACACCAAAGCCCTCTCTCCTTCCCCACCTGTGTATAAAAGAACCCTTAACATGCTCAGGTCCCTTATACAAAATAATATGGTAATTTCACATAACTACCTGCCTCCTCTTGGGTACTTTAAATCATCTCTAGATTGCTTACAATAATACAATGTAAATGTGATGTGTACAGACGTTGAATTGTTTAGAATACTGACAAGGAAAAGAAGTTTGTATATGCACTTTTAAAAAATATTTTCCATCTGTAACTGAATCCATAGATGGGGAACCCACATGTAGAAAGTCCAGGTGTATATTAACTGGCTGGTAATGACTCTGACTCATGGTTTCTATTGTGACCGGCAGTTTGGCCTAGAAACTGCCATGTAGCTCTGTGCCATGTGGCTGTACATTCCTAGTTCCTTGTCTCTTTATTTCCTGTCTCTAAATAGACAAAAGCTCCCTGAGCACACATTTGGCCTCTCTATTTGAGTTATCTCTGCTGCGCCGCAGCACCAAACACCTGGCTGCCCAATAATTCTTTATTGACATTTTAGAGAATGTCATGGGAAGAACACAAGCTCACAAGTATGACAGCCCTGGGTATAAATGGAGGTACCGTTTCTTAGCAGCTGTGCCTTGGGCAAGGTATGGTAAGTCCCCAACTTACAAACACTGCAGCTGTGAACTTTCACTGGGGTACTGTGTAAGACTCATTTTGTCAATTTAGAGTGAAGCTTCACAAACAAACCTGACTTCTGAACAATTCTCCAAAAACAGAACTCATTTAGTTGGAGACTTACTGTATCTATCAGTTTAACTGAGAAAAAGGCCACTGGGTTTTCCCAGAGTGAAGTTTTTGTTTTGCTTTGTTTTGTTTTGTGTTGTTTGCAGTCCTAGAGATTCAGCCCAGGATCATCGCACTGAACTACATCTTCAGCCTTTTTGTTGCTATTGTCATTGTGACCGTTTCTCCATAACTTGCTCAACTGCCCAAGCCTCAGCCTCCCAGAGTGCTGGGGTTATAGGACATGCAGCACCCCAATTGGTTGGAATAATAGATTCATAACTGGAACTCGGCTTTACCCACGACGGGAGAAGGATGGTCTGAACTAGGAAATGGACCAGGAAATGAAGAGCCCGTGGGAAACTGAGCTGGGGCCTTTCTATCTCCTGGGTCTGCTGTCACACCTCAGGGAGAAAAACTGAACATGGAGCAAAGGCAGCTGAGGCCAAGGAACCCTGCTGGCATGCCCATGTCCTGCTGCCACCACCTCCAATAACAGTGGCCTCAGAGGGTGAAGGATGATTTTCGCTTTCTCTTATGGATTCTCTCACACATGTCTCTTTGGTCAGCTCAGAACCTAAACCATTTGGAGAAAGAAGTTCTGGACAACACGACTCCAGACTGACCACCTCCCCAGAGTACAGACCACCTGTGCCTCTATTTCTTTGTCCATGAGATGTGGGGCACTCAGTTATTATCTATTAAGCTTTACCAGAAGTAATGTTACATCTAGATGTTTCGCCCTTCCCACTTACGTTGGCAGTGCCTTTAAGAATTTCCATCCCTAATGCCCAGGGCAGTAACCTCTAAGGACAACCATGACTAAATATAAATCTGGAGTTTCAAACAACATGAAGTAACATCCCATGGGAGTGTTCTGCTATCTGCTGTGTTTTGACCTTTTATAAAAAACAAGTTCCTCTGGTGGAAGGGTCCATTTGGAGATCATTCCCCCTTCCTACCAGGCCTGTGTCTGGGGTCATTTGTTATGTAAATGAGACAGGTGGCAGAAGGTTGTAATTTTTCAGGCATAGAGTTGGTAATCTCCTGCAGCCTGGGGAAGGCTACCTAGCTACAATTTCCCTCCCCAGGGGATATAAACAAATGAATGCCCTGCCAGGAAGCAACACCAATCTTATGGCTTCTCTGAGGACTGCAGAGCTGGCCCCTTAAGGCTGATAGCTTATCCCCAGGGGTAGGGCAAGGTGAGGCAGGGAAGAAGGGACCTCTAGCTGCCTGGGAGAAGGAGAGAAAGCAGTCATAATGCCATGGCAACACTGAACATTCCAGAGGGAATTTTTAAAATTTGAAAATGATATTCAAACAATTAGAAGGATGGCTTTCTCTGAGCAACTCGTGGTCCCAGAAGTTGGTCCAGATGAGAACTAGGCAACTCGTGGTCCCAGAAGTTGGTCCAGATGAGAACTAGGCAAAACGGGTTGAGGTTTCGTGGATGGGACCTACTTTCTCAGAAATGGTGAAACTGAGGCAAGGGGAAGAGCCAACCCAACATCACCTAGTTTGTCATCAGCAGCATTAACAAACAGGTCAACAGTTTATTTATTTAGGTAACAAATACTGAGTTCCTACTACATACCAGGTGCTACCATGTGTGCGAGGAGTAAAACTTAAGAATAAATTTAAGGTTAATCGGTGTTACAGGAAATTGACAACCAGACCATGAATTCTAAAAATATAGACAACTCTCCATATCTACCACTTCTGTATCTATGGATTAAATTTTTTAAAAATTAGAGAAAATTTCCAAAAAGTTCCAAAAAGCAATACACGAACTTACCAGACACTGAGTACTATGTTGAATCCATGTGAAAAAGTGGTATGTGGGCATTAGATGAGGTACTTTAAGTCATCTAAAGATGACATTAAGTATAGTAATAACTTGATTCATGAACACGTCTTTTCACAACAATTCAGTTTCCAAACAGAAGCATGCAGCAAAATTCTGCTTCCATTCACAAACTCCATATCAAGTGAGGAACACCACTATAACCCTCCTCCCTGCACAACACAAACATGAATGCAGCCGTCTTCCCCACTCTGACACAAGGTCATGGCTTCCTCTAGCTGAGATCAAGAAATCCTTACTCCATGGCAGTCATGCTGCATATTTTGCCTGGGTCTCCACAAAGTCTCAGTGGTGGGCACTGCTCTCAGTGCCGGTATATGGGGATAGCTCCAGGCTCACAGGGGTTCAGCCCCTTGCCAAGGGCACACAGGGAGTTTGTCTGAACTTGGGGGCCTTGAAGGACCTACACTGTTCTGCTTTGTGTCTGCCTTCATGCGTGAGAGGAATGACCAGCCTAGCAGCAAAGAACCTGGGTTGGATCCCTGGGAGCTATTAGAGAATCAGAGTCATAAAGAGGACTGGGAACCCATAGCAGCAAGTCCCACTTGTCATCAGAGTCATGAAAAGTATAGTAGGATGCAGGACCCGCTCTGTAGTAAAAAGATCTATGTCTAAAGACAAGTCACTTGGCCTCTGTAAGCCTCACTTTTCCTGTGTATACAATGCAGATAATAAGGTGGTATGAGATTCAGAGAACCAGTGCCCCTGTAGGTGCTTGGTCCTGTGCCGACTCAGAGTAGGCACTCGCTAAGCAGAGGCTTCATGACATGCTGTGAAAAAGGGTGAGGAGTTAATGCCGTTTCCACAGGCACTGTCTGTTCTGGCCCACAGCGTATCCCGTGTGTGTCCTCCTGTGTATCCCCTTCCCTTTGCTAGGAAAAGCAATCCAGTGGTCAAACTCAGCCCTCACTCCGTTTACTCTGGAATGTAAATGCTTCAAAAATAATTATATTACATTGTTTAAGAAATAGTGACAAGAAAAATATCTGTACATGTTCAGTACAGACACAATTTCCCTTAATATTTCCAATATGAGTTTGGTTAAATCCACAGATTTGGAACCCATGGATACAGAGGATCAACTATGTATTAATACATCAGGGCATGAAGATCCAACTCACTTCTTTTTAATGCTGCATAGTATTCCCTTGTATGGTATTTGTCCCTTATTGATGGACATGTACAGATATTCCAACTATGCACTAAGTCAAACAAGGCAGCAATGTTTCCTAATACACACATTCCATTACACATAAATCTTTGCATAATTTTCTGAGTGTGCTAAAGGATTATGAAGGTTTACAGTGACATATTCTTGAGTCTTCTCAAAGGCATTCTGATTCCATTGACCTGAGATAATAACCAGGATTCGAAATTGAGGAAAACAACCACATAACTTGCATGGACACCCACAGTTAGAATCTCTTGGTCCTTGTTAGAGAGAAGCATGCTGTCCTGCACAGTTGGACAATGCCAGGCCCATCACTTCCAAGACATCAGTGCCAAGGTCTTTGCCTCAAGTATATGTCAAAATTCTGAGCCAGGGCCTGAGGTCAAACAGAAGGAGATTTATTGGGTTGTGCAAACCAGAAATCTGGGTAGTCTCATGACCTGAAGTCCCCAAATTCACCAAAGACAAAGCATTGTTGAAAGCTTACACGGGTCTTGGGCTACACAGGGGAGGGGGACTCCAGCAGAGAGAGGTAAAAGACAGGCCTGGGGTACAGCTTATCACAAATTCACATGTTTTCTGGAATATGCATACCATGTTCCAGGAGAGCCTGAGATTTTAGCATTATGATCAGGGTGGGCTGGAGAGTCAACATCATTATTCTAGAGGCAAGGATGCTTTCTGCTATATTTACATGCTTTTCATTTTATTTTCAATGTGATCTGGCATTAAGAGCAGTACCATTAAATTTACATTCTGTTGGGTCTGTTTTGTTAGGGTAAGCAAAATAAACCCACCACAAAAGATTAGGAAACCCTTCATCCCCTCAGGTCTAGAATAACACCCAAGAGAAAGATTCGCAAAGCCATGACAAGTGTCACTGCATGCATACATTCAAGAGGCAATGATTGCTAGTCAAGTGACCATGTATCATGGCTAATCATGATCATTCCCAACTTCATGTACTTTTACTATTTTTACTACCCAAAGGACATACATGGAGCCAGTAACAGAAGGTGCCTCAAGGGAGAAGAGCTGGGCATGTGAGAACCAGAATAAGTAGGAGACTTTGAAATGATCAATTTAGGTTTTATTACCTTTTAAAAACTCTACTGACAAGGACAAATGGTGGTGGAATAACCATATCTAGTACATGTACCAACTGTGTGACATTGATCAAGTCACTCACTCTCCCTGAGCCTTGGTCAGGCGCTATGATAACACTTGAACATCTCGGTAAAGGGTAGCAAGTGAGTGACTATGTGACATCTGATGAAGTTCACAAAATCCTTGCAAGCAGCAGCACGAGGCAGAGAGTTGCAGTTGAGGCTTTTACAAATGAGCAGAAGTAAAACAAAAGCCACTCTGGGCTTGAGACTGAGCACAAGGCAAGATGGGGGACAGAGTTTTCCACACCTGTCTTGGCCTCACCTCCCTGGGGAAGGCTGCGCCTGGACTTGAACTTGGTACATGAGTTGTAGTGGTGGATTGATTGTGTCAGCTTGAGACATTTAGAAGTTTAACTAATCTGCTTAGCAATCCTACACTGTAGAGTGTAGAGGATTCAGCCTAGGGTAGTTCATCTTCTGGATGGTATAAAAGGAAAGGAGGAAGGATGGATGAGGTTCTGTTCTTCAGAGGAGCTCCAGTGTTTGCCTTCAGCTTGGACGTCATCTCCTGTCTTCCAGTGCAGACTCTTCAGCTTCTGCCTTGGATCCTTCAGACTTCCAGCAAAGGTTCTTCAGCCTTCGATTGTGGACCCATTGGCCTGATGGTGCGGATTTGGATGGAACAGTGCAGTGAACTCCAGAACTTGGATTGAATCCTTCAGCATCCAGTATGCAGATACTCTTTGTACACTTCCTCATTTGACTCTGTGGCTGACCATCCAATCCTGTAATTTCTCATACATTTGTGTATCTTGTGTTATGTCTGTCTTCTCTACTAAAACCCTAGCTAATACATGAGTCATTCCCCTGATGTTTCCTACCCACAACTCCACTGCCTGGCATGGTGCTAGGTGAGACTACAGCTTGGCCTAGGAGAAGTTGCCTTCCTGCCCACACACAACTTCTCCATTGGCCCCTCCATAGAAGTAGCAGCCTGAAAGTTTAGAGAGGTAAGAGCCAGTGGAGAGGTAGAAGATGGACCAGGAATCCTCAGCAAATTACCTTAACTGTGAGCGAAAACTCAACCAATTCCAGAGCTTACAGAGAAAAACAATTGATTTTTTTTCCTATCAAAACAAAGATAGGAGTATATTTCCCTTTTTAGGTCTCAAAACTCAAGTGATTCCCCCAAAAAACAAAAAATTTAAAACTTGGGATTCTGGGAGCCAGATCTGGCATACAAATGTCTTTTCCAACTCAGACAAACAAGGGATTTTGTATACTTAACACTTGTGAACTATTGAAGGACCTGGTGACCCTGGGCCAAACTACATACTTGGCAGCAATAGGTGTGACCTCCACCCTGGCAGCCTCTTATTAACCAGCCAAGCTGTCTGCTTGCCACAGTCCCATCATCCCCTATTATACCACATGCACCATCTCTCGTTTTCCAGCTCTCATCTTTGGTCTTTTACTCTAGTGGCCTTGCCACATCTTCATAAGGAGTGGATAGAAATCTAGTGCCTGGCTCAGAAGTACATTTCTGTGATTTTGTCAAATGGCCTGCCCACGTATTGCTGCTCTCCATCATTAACTGGAATAAAATCCATTTCCTTAGCAAATTCCAGCTATAAGTTCGAAGCTGTTCTGCTTTAGGCCTGTGCGATTTGAGGAAAGAGACTCATCACCTATGAGCTTCTGTTTCTATAGTACTGACAAGGATGACATTTTATTTCTAATATTGCTATAACTAATTTTTACGTCTTATGGTTTTGTGGTTTGCTGGATTTGTGTCACATGGTGTCAGTGGAGGCCCTGGGACGGCTTGAAGGTCCAGAATGGCCTTGCTTATATGCCTGGCCTGGTCTGGTTGCTGGCTGGGAGTTCAGCTGGAGCTGGGAGCTGGCAGCCTTAGTTCCCTTCACGTGCCTTTGCATGGGGCTGCTTCCGCTTCCTCACCATGTGACTGCAAGGGCTTTCAAAAGGCGAAGGCAAAAGTTCTGTCTCTCCTAAGGCCCAGTCTCACAAGATACCAATGTCTCTTCCTTCATATCCTGGTAACTGTAACAGGTGTATATGCCAGCCCCACAGACTTGCCTGGAAGACTGTACCTCCTGAGAGAGGCATAGAAAAGTGCTATGGTTTGAATATGGTTTGAGCGCATCTCTCAGTGGTTCACTGTGGAAAGCTTAGTCCCCAGCACGGTGGTGCTGAGGAGGTGTATCCTTGAAGAGGCAGGGCCTAATGCCAAGTGGTGATGTCATGGGGTTCCCGTCCTCATGAAGACTAACGCTGGTCTCAGGAGTGAATTTATTCTCATGAGAGCTGATAATTACAAAGCAGGGCTACCCAGTATGCCTGGTTCCTTTGATACATGGCCAGATCCCTTTCATTTCTCTGCCATATTGTAAAAAATAACAGGGAAACTTCACCAGGTCACTACAGCCAAGTTGTTAGTGTCCTCCAACCACTGGAATCCAGCCGAATAAACCTCTTTATAAAGTACCAGATTCTGGTATTCTGTTACAGCAACACAAAATGAACTTATTTACAAAGTCTCCTCACAAAGTAAGTATAGGAGGTAGGGGGCATTTCATCAACCACTTTGGAAACACAATTTTCTGCAGTGCTTAATATACAGGAGACCCCAATCAATATTAGCTTAGTTGAATTAATTCATTCCACACACAGTAAGTACCTGTTTGTGCCAGATCTTAAACTAAGTACTGAGGGGTTGGAGACAGTTGCAACCATCAAGGAACGCACAGTTCTGGGTGGGAAAGAGATACCACATGATAACATGGTAATGGCCTTGCAAGGGAAATGGTAACTGTACCTACACTGGGCCAGCAGAAATTCACTGGGGCATTCTGCTGGCTCTGCTAGGAAAGGAAAGTTTTTGTTACATGGATGTTAAGGTTAGGATGTCTGGAGCTGCAGATTTACCGTTACACAGGATCCGCCGGCACCCATTTTGTGAGGTCTGGGAGGACTTGCCTGTGGGTTCAGCCAGCAGACAGGAATAGAGCTGTAACACAGAGGTGGATCTCGTTATCACAACTTTGGGGCTTCTGAGTCCAACTGTGCCTTTATCTGAGTCCAATTCACCACTGTAATTTTTGGTTCTATATACCAAGTTTCCATCTAGCTGAAGTAATATGAGATACAGCCTCCTTCACTTTTTACCACAAAGAATCAAACGCTGTCTTCTCAAAGGCCTCAAAGTCTAATGGAGGAGACCCACAGGCAGGCAAATAACTATATTTCTACATTTCAATGTTGTAGAGGATCATAGGACAGAGATGTGCAAGGGGTATGTTAGGGAAGGAAGTATTGTATTAATTTCCTCGGAGGCAAGTAAAGTTCTAGAATGTTTCCGCCATGTACCCATCACAGAGCTGACCATATTAACAGAAGTAATATGTACTGCTGAAGTCTTAGTTAATCTAGTAAGAACCAAATCTTACCCGCTTCTTAATTTCCTAAATTTGAGAGTTTTAGAATTGGCTGCAGTGGTGTCCATGCGACAGAGACAGAATCTCCTTAGCAAAGACAGTCTTTTAATAGACCTCCAGAGGTTAATGGGCCTGACATGTCTTTGACATTTATTGGATTTTACGAGCTGGTGGATCTGACTCTGAAAGCCGATCAGATGTTCCAAATTGGTGGCCCCTTTGGGGTGCTGTCTTCGAACAGAGCATTAATGAGGTGACCTTGAATGTCTGAGTCCAGAAAGAACAGAGAGAGGATGTCAGAACTGTAGAAATTGCTGAACTGATCAAGGTCTACACAGTGCCCTCAAGGTCCCTTCTAGTCTGACAGACTCTGCCCGTACATTCTGTAATTGCACATTCTTTCCACCTTACCCTGTCAGCACGGTTACAAGCATTAATCTCATTTCTAAAAATTTCTCTGCTCATTCAATAAACATTTGTGGAAAAGCATGGTTATCATGTCACTGGATAAATGAACATTTCCTGGCACAGGGAACTCAGAGAAGATTGTGACATGGCCCTATCCTCTATACCAGCTTAGAGTTTGTGGGGAAATTTTGCAGACACCCCACTTCTATTTATGGTACATATGAGGCTGACAGAGAGGACTTTCAGAAAGCAAAGGCAGGAGGGATGAAAGCAAGCTGATTCTTTGGGGAATGAGGAAAAAACCTTCCATAGTAGAAGGTATTTTAGTTGAGCTCTGAACACCAAGTAGTAGTTGACAAGACAGAGAAATAGAAAAAGGGCATCTAGGTGGGACATTCAGGGTGTGCAACATACACCCATACCCACAGATGCAGTTATCGGGGATGCTAAGTAAACATGCCACAAAGAGAAACCTAAGGGTGGGGAAAATGAGAAAATTACACTCTTAACACATTGCTGGTGGGAATAGAGCTTTGCAGAAAGTAATTTGGCAATAATTTGGCAATAATTTGGCAATAATTTGACCCAGAGAGTCCACCTTTGGGACTCAGGCCCATAGACACTACAAAAAGTGTGCTATCTGATAGTTGTATCACAAGCTATACATACACTGATACTTATTGTAGTGTTGTAGAGGAATAAGAAAGAAGTCACCTGAAAATCTATTATAAAACAATTGGTTAAATAAAATGCGGAATTCCACATAGCTATTTAAAAGACTAATAGAGAACTCTCTAATCCCTGACTTGAAAGAAAAAGCCTGTGTAATATTGTGAAACAAATATCAGGTTTTCATCCCCTTGGTCCTCATCCCCATTTCCTGGAGTGAAGCTGAAAACCCTTGGAATCTTCAAAGCCTTACTGTAATTTTTGTATGCTAATGAGATGACTGGGGGCTGGTAACTCCCAGGTAGCTTCAGGATGGGGGTTACTAGCAAGACAAAAGCAGGATTAGGGGGTAAGGCAAAAGGGTCCAGAGGTTAAATTGATCACCAGTGGCCAACAGTTTAATCGATCAGACCTCCTAAGGAAGCATCTATAAAACCCCAGGAAGAATGGGCCTTCTCAGTGGCCAACACATGGACAGCACAGCTTCAGATGGCTGGAGAGGGCACAGAAATCCCCCTGCCCTTCCCACATTTCTTGCCCTGTGCATTTTTCATCTGGTGTTCATCACCATCTTTAGTGATGTCCTTTAGGTAAGCACTTCTCTGAGTTTTATGAGCTGCTGTAGCAAATTAGTCAACCTGAGGAGAGGGTTGTAGGAACTCTGATTTGTACCTTGTCTGTCAGAAACACAAATAAAACAACCCAGTATTTGTAACTGGCATCTGAAAAAGACAGACTGAGCCTCCAACTTGCAGGATCTGACACAGGTAGCCAGTGTCAGAACTGAGCTGAATTAGAGAAACCTAGTTGGTATCTGCTGTAGAATTAGATGCTTGCTTACTGGCAAGAGAAAGCGCTTCACTCTTGGGGGTCACAGTAGCCTCCTTCATTGATTGTTCTGAGTGAAAGTATAGGAGAAACTAAGTTTATTTTTCATATCTCATCATAGAAGCCCCTTCTCCAACAGAATAGGGCTTTTGGAAGGTGACTGGAGATGGGATTGTGACACTGGATTAGTCTACTGAGTTTAAACTGGTGTAGTATGGGGAGGTGAAGCCTGGTGGGAAGAGGTGGATCCCTGGGCACGGACCAGAGTGATGTATGTCCCTCCTCTTGCCTTGATTCCTTTTACCATGTCATGGACTGTTTGTCCTCTGCCCTGCCCCTCTGCCACATCATCCCGCCTTGGAACCAGCAGGCTGTGGACCGAAACCTCTGCAATCTGTGAGCCAGAATAAACTTCTCTTCCTTCAGCTTGTGAGTGTCAGGCATCTCGTCCCAGCAGCAAGAAAGTAACTAAAACAGCCTGCTTCTTTCCACTGGCCATTCTCTGCTGAGCAAAATTTCATGTTAATTTTCTTTCACAAAATACGTATCTCTTACATTATGTAATTCTGCTCTCCTTAAAGTGAGGTGCGAATTTAGAGGCAGAAAATCTGCATTTGCTTATATCTGGCAGCTATTTCCTAAGCGTTTGACTTAGTTTTCATTGAAATAAGTTGTTCTTCCTTTTACACTCTAATTGAATTGATTTATAAAATATTTGATGAAAGTAAAATTACATGTATAATAGTACCAACAGGTTTCAGGATCAACACAACCTGACTCTTAAAAGAATGAAGTTGTAAAAAAACTGAATACAGGATACTTCTAGGATCTTATGGTTTCCCTTCTTGTGTTAAATTGCAAAATATTTGCATAATTTGCTGCCATTCTAGTATGTACTTTCTTTTTGGATGTGATTTTGCTTCTTCTATCAGGAGGTAGAGCCTATTTTCCCCTCCCTGAAAGCCAGAATGATTTTATGACATGCTTTGGTCAACAGAGTGTAACAGAAGTGATGTTATATTAGGTCTCACCAGACCTTGCAGCTTTCTGGGTTTGGGTCTTCTTGCAAGACTGCCCTGAGGCCACCATAGAAGGAAGGTGACCTAGCCTACTGAAGGATGAACAAAAAGGCAATGGGAAATAGAACTCAAGTGCTCCAGCTGATAGCTAGCACCAGCTGCCAGACAGATGAGTGAGGCTACTTTGGATTTTCCAATCCTGGTGACTCTCCAGCTGAATAGGCCCTAGGAGACAGCGTAGGCAAAACCTTCAACCCATGGATACTCATGTGGAATTACAGGTCAGTATTGCTCTAAGCCATAAAAGTATGGAATGACCAGGAACATATCTCAGCAGCATAAATGTCTGCCTGGCAAGCACAAGGTCCCAAGTTCAAGTCCCAGTACAAAAACAAAAAAAAAGTAAAGGAAGTGTGCAACAGATTGTTAAAAAGCAAAAGAAAACTAGATTGCCTCAGATCGTTACAGTTGTCCTCACAGAAAGATGTTACAAAGAGCAAACCTCTACTAAGCATTTAACATAGTTTTCATAGAAACAAGATGTTTTTGCTTTTGATAATCACTTAATTGCACTGATTTACAGAATACTTCATGAAATTATAGTAATAGTTAGAAGTTATAAATAGGTATGAGGGCCAATGCAACCTGGTGCCTATACACCTGAGATGTAAGGAGGGGGTTGCAGAAGTACGCAGCCATACAGGCAAGAAGTCCCTTGACCAAAAGGGTACTGCAGAGCGTGGGCACCTGGAAGCACATTCACCAAAGGGGCAAAGATCAGTGGCAAATCCAGCAGCTTTCTGTAATAGAAATTGGGAAAGAGAATTTTTATCCTACTGTTAAATAAAAGCAGCAACTACAGAGAAATTGTTATGGTGCGATCTGATTTAGAAAAATGAATCCCACATCTTCATACGTGTTAGTATGAGGATGGGAAGAGTCCTAAAGGTTACCCACCAAGCTGTTGTCATTCTGACCTCCTGGGATCAGAGGGCACACAAAGAAGGAAAGGGAGAGTGGAAAAAGATGCTATAGCAAAATGGAAAACGTACATGATATTAAGCAAAAATGAATGTATATTGGGATCATAAATGCAAACACATCTATAATACAATTACCATTACATACAACCCAAATAAGAAATATTAAAGGGAAAATAGAAAAATGAAGGATGATGGAATTATAAAAAGTTATCAGCTTGGATTTCTTTCACTTAGTTAAGGTTTTTACATTAAATTCAAGAGAAAAATATAGCTATATTGTGCCATAATAGGAACATATTATTACAATCCACTGGAAGCAATTTCTCTCTGCTTTGTTATTTGCATATTTGTTCATTTATGTATGTTGCTGTATGCAACACTTTATCTGACTTTATTTGCACATATTTTTTACATTTTGACATATAACAGAAAGGTGATACATGATAAGGTTGTCTTATATAACAATATCTTCAAAGTGCCAGCTCTGGTCACCAGATATCAGGTGAAAGGAGGGAGAAAGGCTAGAGGAGAGATTTGGGAGGTAGATAGATGTGTTCTTCATAGTAGCACTGAGTGCATTAACTAGAGACCAACTAAAAATAGCAGAGCCAGGCTTTAACCTATTTAAACAATGAGAAAATATGTTCTTTCACATAGCTATACCCTCAAAGGGAGGGTACCAACAGTTTCAGCTATCTTACTGACACTCAAAATAATCCATAGGAAAGGAGAAATGGTTGTTTTTTTGTATCTGTTTATTAGGAATAAAGGACTCTTTCTCCAAAATCCCTCATCAGACACATCTCCTCTATGTCTCATTGGCCAGATTTGGGTCATATTCCAATCCTAGACCAATCACTGGTAAGTAGAAGAGGGTTAACATGATTGGCCTAGACCATCCAGGGTCAGTACATGATCCTGTTTGCACATAATCGGCAGACTATTTTATTACCTGGAAATACCAGGGACTTTTATTTTTTTATTTTTTATTACTACATATTTGCAGTATATATTTATGTTTCTGACTTGGAGTTGGTACATGTACATAACACATCCTAATTCTTGTTTTTATTTCCTTTCCTTTCCTTCCCTCCTAACTCTATTCCTTGATCCCATTCCTATTTGAGAAACATCTCCTTACTTTCTATTAGCTATCTTTTATCCTTTTGGGGGGGGGCTACTCATATAAGAGAAACCAAGTGACGTTTAAGCTTATGTATCTGATTTATTTCACTTAATGTTATAGTCTCAAGGTACATCCATTTTCCTATGAATGGCTCAAGCTTATCTTTTTTATGGCAGAGTAGTACTCTATTGTGTATATATGCCACATTTTCTTTATCCATTTATATCTGACATATAGGCTGATTCCAAGATTTAGCTATATTAAAGTGTGTTGTTACAGACATGGTTATGCATGTATGTTGTCCTTAAGTCTTTTGATTTTGACAACACCTAAAGTATCTATACAATGTCCAACAAAACGAGTGTTCTGCTCATAGTTTTGGATACTATACCAAGGTGAAACTGCTATAAAAATGTCTAAGCACTTACTATCCATTTTTGTTTTATCTCATTTGCACCAGTAGCAAAGAGATTGCAGAAAAGCATTGCTTGATGGACCACATTTTAAGTAAGACTAGCATGGGCTTTTCCTAGACCAAGGAAGTTGTTGGCTCCCTTTGACATGTGTGGAGCTGGATGGGGAAATCTTAGACAATCAGGGATATGTTGAAAAGACACTGAGGCAAAAAGAATTTGGCTAGGCCTCCCACAGTGTTCATTACACTGCACTCACACAGTTGTTGCAGGGTGTGACCAGGTCACATTCCACACACAACTCTAAACACAACTCCACAATTCTACTAAAATAGCATCCTCACTGAGTACAGCTGCCTTGTCCTTCTCTTGAAAAGAATGAGTTAAGACTTTCATTCCAAAAGACATCTAAGACTAGAAGCAAAGAGTCATAGGTGTTGTGGGAAGAAGATTATTTGGGGTATCTGGCCTGTATCTGTTAGGGTGGTTTAGTTACACTGCAACAAAAACTGATTCCAGACCTGGTGTGGTGGTACATGCTTCTAATCCCAGCACTCTGAGAGGCAGAGGCAGTTGGGTCACAAGTTTGAGCCCAGGTTGGTTGATGCTGTTCAAAAATAAAAAGTAAAAAAAAAAAAAAAAAAAAAGATTAGGGATGCAGTTTAGTGTAAAGGCACTAGGTTCAATCCTCAGTGCCAAAACATATAAAAAAAACCAGGAATCCAGATTCTCAGTGTCTTATGACAACAGTAAAGTTCTTGTCTGTGCTGCATGTCTACTGCGTGTTAACATTAGCTATGCTCCATATCTATTTTACCCAGGGATGTCAGATGGAGAGGCTTTTAGAAGTGTTAATTTTGTGAGAAAGGGAAAAAAATGTATAAAGAACTCCAGGTAATTCTTAAAGTCTTACTCATAAGTAACACCTCCAGTCTTCTCCCGTTTCATTAGACACACACATGACCAAGTCTGAAATTAATGGGGCAGAGAAGTACAGTTCCTTACAAGAGAAGGAAGGAACGTTTCTGAACAATGCATTCCTTCATGGTCCTAATGATTTCCTGAGCCTGAGCACCACTTTTGTGGAAAATGGTTGTCTCCTCACATCATCTGTACTGGAAAGTCTTTCCTGGCTGTGGATTCCACTGATGTTTTGATGTGACTTCTCACCAATAAATGTCTGAAGATGAGTTTTCCCAGATAATCGCCTATGGAGGTGAGAAGTAAGGGAGAGAGAATGTGACCTTTCTGTGTTCTCTATACCCTGTGAGGTGCCTTCCTCACAGTTTTAAAATATTCTCATAGTAACTCCCTGAGAGCAGACACAATATCATAGCAGAGGAAACCAAGACTCAGAAACAGGAAACAATTTGCCATCTCTCTGAAAGCTAGAAAAGATAATAATACTGAATTTTTAATACAATGGTCAATATCATTAAAATGGCTGCCTTTTAGTGAGAGTTACTGTATGTTTTGTAGCACAGCATACTGATTGAGCATTCTTAACTTGAAAATCAGAAATCCAAAATGTACCAAAATCCAGAATCCTCAGAGCGCCACTGGGATACTACAAGTGGAAATTTCTACACAGCGAAACTTTGTTTCACATGCAAAGTTTATAAAAAATAATGTGTAAAATTACCTTCAGGCTATGTGTACAAGGTGTTTACGAAAATGTAAGTGCATTTTATGTTTAAACTTGGGTCCTACCTCAAGATATTTCACAGTATATATACAAATATTCCAAAGTTTGAAGAAGTCTGAAACATTTCTGGTCCCAAACATTCTGTGTGAGGGATACTCAACCTGCAGTTTACCTTAGTTGCTACAGTCAGGGGCTTATTAGGGGATAAACTTAACACAGGACACATGATTTACAGGATTATTTTATAATATTCACCCAAAGAGTCAAAGGCAAAAGAATACAGGAGATCTGTCCACACACTAGAGACTCAAAGAATTCAGCTGAGGGCCTGGATCCCATAGCAGTGTCCTGCAGAAGTGCAGCTGAAGACCTACAGCCTGTGTGTGGGGAACCACTCAGATTGCTACAAAACTCAGGGGTGTCAAAGGACACGTAAGGATGTGACCCCACTTGTCTAGCAAAGATCCACAGTGTAATACAGTTATGTAACCGTGACTTAACGCAGGTAACATGCATGTGCTGGTTACGGTACTATGTAAGAATCTAACTATGAGATAACAACAGGTATAATAATTACACAATAAGGACACAGGCTGCTCTGGTTCTTGCACTCTTGTGCTCTTGTGCTCTGCTCTGTTCCGTGATGCCTGCTGTGTTGCTGATGTCTTGCACACATGCATTCTTTAACCTTGGGACCTCACCCTGGAAAATCTCCCTTGGGCCCCCTAAGCGGCTGATACCATAACCATGTCCTCCACGGATCCAGCTGGAGGTCTGGAGCCCTTGACAATGTCTCATGCAAATCTGTATCAAGGATTTGCCCTGGCAAGGCCCCAAGGAAAGTGGTGGAAGCTAGAAAGTCTGTGCCAGCAGGATGAAGGATCTGTGCCAGCAAGCTGAGGGAACTGCGCTGGAGCCGAACAATGATATTCCAGGTAAGAACCAGAGCTCCCCTGAAAAGAATCACAGCCATCCTCAGCAATGTGAGAACCCAAACTCCTCTGACAATGAGAACGGTTGAGTTCATATCAGGAAAACCAGCATCTCCAGGAGAATCAACAGCACACCATATCCTCTCCAGTAATCCTTTTATGCGATTGGCAACGATCTTCAGGTGGACCAGAATCACGCTGATTCAGTTCAGCTGGGTGTTACAAACTGACCACTAGTTAATCCACCACAGTTAGTAATCTCATTAAAATTTCACAATGATCCTTTGGCAGAAGTACTATCATTTTATTTATTCTATGGGTGAAGAAGTACTGGTTCAGAAAAAGAAAGTTGCCACCTTGCAAAAAAGAACTGGAGTCCAAAATAGAATCTGAATCTGCCAAAGTCCAAGTTCATCTTCTTAGCCTCAGAGCACACCATCTCTCAAGGATTCCCAAATTTGGTGAGGGCATCAAAAAGCCTTCCCCTTCCCCATACAGTCCAGGAAGGAATGGGGAAGGGCCTGTCCTAAAGGGCAAGACTGATGGGAACAGGAACACAAGGGGAGGGCAAGCTCCATTTCCAGTCAGCCTCATTCCCGGAAGTGCCCTCTTGTTTCTTCACTAACAAATGTATTATTCTTGTTTTCTAAACTTTTGGCCACAAGATGTCCCAAGTATAATGAACACATCTTTTTTTTTTTCCTTTAGCTCCTCCTTTGAGAAACAGCACCCTATTTTCTTTTAGGGATAAGCTCTTATTGTTTGGTTCCATATGGGTCCACTTGGGTTGTATGGTCATCTTGTTCTGTGCAGAATCACTTGTAGTCTGTTTTATTTATAGAACACCAAGGGAGTAGTCACCTGTAGCCCTGGGGAAAGAAAAATGGGACTTATTTAGGTGTTAATATCTGTCTCTCTCCGAATCCTGTTGTTAAGGTTCAGATAAATGTTCCCAAAAGGCCTATATATTAAATAAAGGCTTGGTCCTCAGCCCATGGCACTATTGGGAGGTAATGGGAAGTGGGGCCCAGTTGGAGGTCTGAAGGTCACTTAGGGTGTGTGCTTAAAGAAGATTGTGGGACCCTGGTCCCTTTCCCTTCCTTTTGTTTCCTAGCCATGAAGTAAGTGGTTTTGCTCCACCACACACTCTGCCATGGCCATCTGGCATTCTCAGCAGAGACCTAAAAGCAGTAGGTCCACTGGTAATGAACTGGAACCCTTTAAAACTATGAACCAAAATAAACCCTTTGTCCTGACAAGTTGATTTTCTCAGGTACTCATTTTAGTGACAGAACGCTAACATACATATGGTACCCAGAGATCAGAGGGCACCAGGTAGGAGATGAAAAAAATTGCCTAGAAATTACGATAATCACTTGGTGACTTGCTTGGCATGCTTGTTTGGGGGGAATTCATCTCATGAGTCTGCATGGCTGGGCAGAGACCACCTCTTAAAAAGTAAAATTCACTTCCCAGTCTTCCCAGCAATGAGAGAGTTGCATATGAGCTAGGCTGCTCTGATTAGACGTGTCCTTCTCAGGACACTGACAAATAAAGGAACTGCATGGAATCCACATTACCAGGATGCCAGTTCTGGCCTGAACCACGGTTCTAGCGGTGGTATCAGTCCCTGGATTGAGGGTCCAGCCTTGGCACTGCTGGTTGTGCCGCTGGTAGTGTCTCTGCCCAGTGGAAGGCCAGCTCTGAGATGTGTGTGGTTTGGAAAATTGTTCCTGCCTGGATGAATTCCATGGCTTTCCCTCTGGTCCTCCTTCACAAATCTAGAAGCTGCACAGTAAGCCATCATTAAAAAATCCTTTTCTGCTTCAACTGGTCAGATTTAGCTCCTATGCACAATCAGCCCCGCTTAGCTGCAGGTTCCACCAACAGTGTAGATTCAACCGACCGTAGATCAAAACTATTTGGAAAAAATTGCTTCTTACTAAACATGTACAAACTTGTTTTCCTTTTTATTCCCTAAATACTACAATGTAGTAGCTATTTATGCAGAGTTGTTGCGGCATTAGTTATTACAAGTAATCTAGACATGATTTGATTTAAAACATCCTTAGATCATATGCAAATAATATGTCATTTTACATAAAGGACTTGAGGATCGAACCATTCAGATATCTGCCTTGGAACCTTGGCCTTGGAACCAATCTCCTGAAGATACAAAGAGATGATGTGCATGAGAATTCCAGGTGAGGACAGAGAATGCAGAGCAGCCATGAACATAAGAAACTGGGACTAGTGAGACTTCCTGGGACCCTCTCACTTGTCTCTGGCTGTAGCGTGCCCCAAAGTCTAAGAAAGTCCACGAGTTTTTGCCACCATTCTAGAGGAAGCAGGGCTGAGAAGGGAGAGGGATGCTGAATATTCTGCTAAATTAGACAGCTGAGCATTTCCTTGTGTGTGTTCACAAGACGAGCAACCGCTTTTGAGGAACAGCAGGGTGAGGTGGGGGTGTTTTTATCAGTTACTCATTGGTACTTTAATAATTACAGCTCACAGACAAAATCTAAGCACTTGTAGTTAGTCAAAGGAGGGAAAGAATGTGAAAATTTGGACAATGGCACCTCTCTCGCCCAAAGATTAAGGTAAATAAATGGTCCACTCCACTTTCTGGTCCTGGGGCTGAGAGACTGTCTCAGAGATGAACTGGATGCTTTGGTTAAACTAAACATGGGCTTCTCCCAAGAGGAGGGAAGAGTTGTCCTGGGCACCACTGCCCAGTGGCAGTGGTCCTGGGCACATTTTTTAATGATGCCCAGTGTCCAGTGTCCCAAGAATCACTGGTCCCCTCTGGCTACAGTCAGCACTTGCCACAAAGTCAGGCTTCCACAAAGCCTTAGGCTTTAAAAACACAGAGGCTGGTGAATTCCAGACATTCTGAGTGGCCACATGGTCTGCATGCCTTGTGTTCCAGCTAGGAAAGCCCTCTGAAGGCTCTCCTGGAATTCGGATTATTTGTCTGTAGGTTGTTTTGAGATCTTTCATTAGAGAGAATTGGGGTCTTAATTCAGAGAAGCCAGGCATACACATTGCAAATACCAGTGAGCAAAAAGCACATTATTGATGTGCCAAGAGAAAGGCAGACTCCCACATAGAAATCTTCAGTTCTAAATTTACAACCTCAGGCAACTTTTGGACTTCATGTCCCCCTACAAAGCTGAGGTTGGGAGTCCCAGCTAGAGGAAGGAGGCTGTTTTTTTGTTTTGCAATAGAAGTGTTGGAAAACGGATTACTCTGCTGTTTGCACAACTCTGAATAGACTAAAAGCAGTTCGTATGTACATTTTAAAAGAGGGAATCATATGGTACATGAGTGATATTTCAACAAAGCTATGCTGTTCCTGCATGGAAGGGGCATGGAGACTGCAGAGTAGTTTGAACCTCAGCTTTTCCAACTTGCACTGAGACTTGGAGTGAAACTGTTAACCTGGTTGAGCCCTTTTCTTTTTTTCTTTTCTTTCTTTCATTAAAAAAATTATTTATTTTGGCTTTTTGAGGCAGGGTCTCGCTGTGTAGTCCAGGCTAGCCCTGAACTCACTATGTAGCCCAGGCTGGCCTCAAACTCACAACAATCCTTCTGCCTCAGCCTCCCAAGTGCTAGGATTACAGACAAGCACCACCATGTCCAGTAGAGCCTCTTTCTTTAATCTCTAAGGTGACAAAATGTATCATATCACAACAATGTCAAAGAACTCATACAAAGGAGAAGTGAGACCCCCATCTGTGGACATACTGTACTCAATTAATCCATTATCTTATCATGTCCCTGTTACATATCAGACATATCAGACCATTCCTGTCTCCAAGGAGGAAGCAGCTTAGGGCAGGAGATACAGAGTGGCATCAGTGCTGTGAGGCAAGGAATACACAATGTACTGGGTTCAGACTAGGAAAGTAGGGGCTGGAGGGCTCATGAAGGACAGGTGCCATTCCCCGAATAGAGCTTCCCTGGCTATCCCAGCCCGATCAGCCCATTCCTGCCTGTCCTCTTGGTTTTCTTCACAATCCCCACCTGCGTTCTCTTCTAATTGCTCCTGGGCTTCCTTAATGCTTGTGTCCTCCCTACGAGACTGCAGCTCCATGGGAACAGACAGTTTGGTCACTGCTGTGTTCCCGACGACCAGCACAGTGTTCTGTGCAGATAAACACTCTGTAAGTGTTTGCTAAATGAAAGAAGGCATTGAGATGAGAGTTAGAGGCAAGTAGGAATTGGCCAGGTGAAGGAGTCAGAAAGAGCATTGCAGACCAAGAGAATAGCAACCATGCCACTGCCACTGCTGCTCCAGATTGCAGGGAGTAAGAAGGGACAAAAGAGGGGCACAGCAGGAAAGGAAGATGGAGACACAGGGAGGGGCAGTGATGAGGCTTGGCTCTCACTCTAAACACTACAGAGCTGCTCCTGTCGATTGGCTCCAGTGTGTGACAAGCTCCCACAGATCTGGGTAGGCGTGCTGAGTGCAGTTGGTGAGTTTCTATAGCAACTATCACCATGGCACCGGAGGCCTAGCTCCAACTTCCGGCTCTACTGAGGCCCTGGGCTGCTGTCCTCCACCCCTTCCCCAGCATCCTTCATCTCACTAGGTAGAAAGGAGACACGGCTGGCATCCACACAGGGGTTGTGGCCGGAGCCCTGAGAGGAGGGCTGTTACTGGGATGCAGGGCACAGCATGACAAGATCGATTATTTCATGTGCCACAACAGTGGCATCTGTGAAGGTGGACACAGACAGACGAAACATATTCAAAAATGACTTCACGTTGTGTTGCACTGTTCAGAGAGAGGGAGATGGGAAGGGCTGCTCAGAACGGGTGGAAAGGGGTAGGTTTGAATCTGTACCAAGCACTGCAGCATTGATGCTATCAATACTCTTCAGATGTCAGAGAAATAAGCACAGAACCTCAGACCTGGAAGATGGTTGATAAATACTTAGAGTGAGGGCTACAATGTGGCTCAGTAATAAAACACTTGCTGACTATGCACCAGGTCTTCAGTTCAACCCTTAGCAGTTTAAAAAGAAATTAGACTCAATTACTAACCAATGTAAAGAAGCAGTCACCTGTCAGTCAAAAAGGCCACAAGTCCCAGTCCCCTTTGCTCTCTGCTGCTTCACATTCTTCGCAAACCTAATTCTGTTGCATTAGCTTCATGTCCCCCTCGTTGGTCATGGTCCAACACTTCCCTTAGAGGCCAAGTACCAGGAAGTGCTGGGAGAGGGTGCAGAGGCATGCCGAGACACAGATCTAAGTTCTGGTCCAGCCACCATGGCTTGCTACCCTTGTGACCCTGGGCAAGTTCAATTCTCTCTGAGCCCTGGTTATACAACTGCCTGCCTCCCTTGAGACTCCTTGGTTGCAAGAATTCGAAAACCCAGCCAGGTTGTTTAAGCCCAAAGGAGAACTAGGGTGAAGGTGACTAGATTTAGCAAATAAAAGTACAAGATGCTCATTTAAATATGAATTTCAAATAAATAACTACTATTCTTTTTACTCTAGGTGTGTCCCCAGTATTGCATGGGCATACTTGTACTAAAAAATACTGTTTACCAGAAATTCAAATTTAACCAGGCAGCCTCTGTCTTCTCTGACAGCCCTAGGTGAGGTGAGTACTGATTCATCTGTCTCTCTTTCCCTCTGTCCCTCCCTCCCATAGCCCCAGGGATGCTCACACCATAAGAAGTCAAAAATCACGCTCAGCAGGGGATACAGCTCAGTGGCACAAGTGCCTATCTGGCAAACACAAGGTCCTGAGTTCAATTCCCAGCACACACACAAACCAAAAAAGTCACCCCCTGCAGCTCTATGGTCTTTAGGACTGTGATCAGTCCCTTCCACCTTCTCTCTCCCCTCCCTATCGATGTTATACTAGGCCCCACCCCTGCCTCAGGGACAGCATTTGTCTCCCCTTGCAACTAAGCTGGCTCTTTGCCTTTCTGTGGCCTCTGTGAAGCTTTGATCCCTGCCAGGCTCCAGAAACCCTCATGCTGTGGATCTCAGGCCACTCTCAGGTCTCAGATCTTGCAGCCACCACTAACTGGGGTGTCCACAACCAGCTGTCTACACGACTCCTCTGGCTCCAGACTTCAGTATCCTGACCCAAGGAATAAGGAAACTGGACCAGTTAGGGTCACAAACACAAACAATGCCACATCTGGGCCAGGACATTAAATCAGTGGGGTCCCAGAGACAGTAGCCTGATCAAAAGGAAGCTGCTACAAGTCACCTCCTGACCTTTGCTATCAACTAGGAAAGCAGATCCAGAATTCCAATGCCTTTCAGTTGCCCTATAGATCTGGAAATCTGGATGTTTCTTTGGCAATCTCTCCATTTTAAAAGGTTATTCCTCATTTTTGACCTCTGGACCAGGCCAGTCTGCCTTGCAATTGAAAACAAGGCTTTTACAGGTACTGCTGGGAACCCTGGCAGAACACCTGAGGGACTACCAAAATTCCCACAAAGGGTGTCAGTCTAATCCACCTGGCAATACGACACAGGGATACAAAATAAAGACAAAGAGAGAAAGTTCTACAGTTGACAAGCTCTGGGATGACCCAAGGCTCTATGTGGAGCAAATGGCCATGAGCCCAAAAGTTCATGGCTTTTATTGATATCAATCAAAACAGTGAGTGGGAGTCACTTCAGAGTGCTAGGGAAAAGAAACTTTGCCATCGTTGGCTATAAGGAGAAACAGAGCAATTCTGTACCACGCACAGGGGCCCTCCAGTTAACAGTGGATATTTGGATAGTTTGATGTGTGCAAGGCTGGCACCTTTACTGCCAGGAAAGTGTAATTCTTTTGAGTCCTATGGCCTCAACTGATATGTTATCTCTTGTCTTAGCCCTGGAATCTCACAGACTCTTGCTCAAGTCCCCGTTCTAGTGTCGTGGGGAGTGCAATTCTTGCCCATGTGCTGCAGTGAGACATATTGGCATCTTGGCCAGACTCAGTCACATTCTTATGGCCAATTAAGGAAACATCTGGGTTTACTACAGGTAGCTCTGCAAGTCTCAAGTAAAGATCAAGGCAAGGGCTCCATTTCTCAGGAGAGAGCAGCTTGGTGGTCTCCCACAGGGACTATTCACAGGTTCTTTGGCCCCACCCAGAATCTCTGGAATTGGGCACACAGCAATCTGTGTTTCAGCAGGCACCTTCATATTATACTTATGCCCAGTAAAGTGAGCAAATAACAAATCTCAGACTTCCCCCTTTTAATAGGGCCCTGCCCTTTATGTTCACCCATTACAATGGGACAGAAGAACCTTTCCTTCTATTATCTTTACCCTCAACCCACTCTACCTCAAGCCATCATGATAAGATCTAGAGCTTTATCCAGCTCCTGCCAGCTGCCGTCACTGAGCCCATCACTGTGGGGAGAGGTGGCCATTCCCACTTCCCAGATGGGGAAGCTGAGGCTCTGAGAAAGGTGGTTTGCTCAAAAATCACAAGCCACTGATGGAGGACAAGGGTGCAAATTTCACATTGATGTCATCAGAGCTTCCTGGGGAGCTTGACACTGAGTCACATTCCATCCCCGAATGGCAACAGAAGAAAGGTAATAATCAGAGGTGCTCTTTCCTCCTGAGATCAGCAGCTAAAACTACCAGCACAGAGTGGCTGGTCACCTACAAGAGAGGGACATGGCAGGGTCCTGAGATTCAAAGGCGGTGGGTGACTTTGGTAAGAGTGGATGGCTTCTGGAGACAACACAGCTGCTGAAGACACGAGCTATGATGGCCCCACCTCCATCAGGAGCCTCTGCTTCTCAGAAACACTGAATGTGGCTGCCTAGCTCTGTCCTATACCACACGGTTCTGATGTCTACTTCCCGCCAAGTTTGGCTTGAGTAATTACAATTGCAAAGTTTTGTATTATAGGAAATCTCTACAATTTCGCAATTGTGGATCCCAGCATTTTGCTGTGGTTCCCATCTCCTTGTCTATATTTAGTTCAGTTTGTTCATGTGAATATGATCTGGCCACAGTTTAGTGAGCTGCAGATTCCCAGTGACCTTGTATTGAGTATCTCCAATATGCTCTGCACTCTGTCAGACAGTGATGACTGGCATTAGATGTGCACTTATCTAAGAAAACGGAGAAGACTTACTGAAGCCCAAAGTGCTATAGGAATAGAGTCATGTTTGTTGGGTCCTCCAGTGGCTGCCTCCCAGCCTACAGCATTTTTGGGAGATGGTGAAACTGTAAGAGGAGGGCCTAGTGACAGGTCTTCCCCAGATGGTTTGAGGAGTTTCCTTGAAGGGGATATTAGGAATCCAGCCTCTTTCTGTCTCTCTCTTTTCTCTCTGGCCTCCATGATATGAATAGGCCTCCACTACAAGCTGTTACCAGGATGTGCAACCTCCCGATAAGAGTTGACTCTGTTGCTTTGGGCATGAACTAAAGCCTCTAGAACTGTGAGCCAGAATAAATCTTTCCTCATTTTACATTGATTATCTTGGGTATTTTGTCACACTAATGGGAATCTGCTAACACACACAGGGAGAGTGGTGACCATCACTGGGGAGAATTCCAAACAAACCTGGGGAAGGAGGTAGTGCTGGGTGGGACTATAAGATGGCATGGGAACGGTGAATCAGAGCTGAGCCACAAGGAAAGAAGTCGTCTAGGACATTCTGTGTGTGGTAAGCAGAGAATAAGAAATGGAGCTGGCTCTGCTGTTACCGATTCTGCCTCCTTATCACTTCCTGTCTGAGCCCAAGCTCCAGCACTTCCCGAACTCAGTTCTTCACGGAAACCCTTCTCCTGTTGCCCATGTTCACATACTACCTGCGCTCTTATTCATCTCTCGTCTTTCTTTAAGTGAACTCATTGGTTTTTATTTGAAAATTTTACATGAAGAATCTGTTTCCTACCACTGTAATTGGAAAATAGGTTGCACTTGCCATAAAAGATGGTGCCCATAAAAATAAGAACATCAGGAGCCTCTGACACTGAGGCAGGCTGTGCTGCCCTGGGAAGATGGCTCGTCTGCCAATTGGTCCCTTCATTAGAAAGGATCGCCAGCATTAGGTGTAGGGGTACCCCCTAACCGGCCTAAGCCTTCCTCTTTGTGCAATCAGGATTAAGAGAGGACTCAGATAAGACAAATGCCTTCTTTGGTGTTTTATTTGTTTCCCTCTAGAGAAGCCATGGAAATTAATCACAATTCTCCTTAGTTTGGGAAACCAAGTCCCAGTCAAAACCTGAGGCCAAATTCTACATCTATGCGTGCCCCCCTGGTTGTCTCATACTTGCTTTGCAGCTGTGCTCTTTGGGGCCCTTCAGCTCTGGGACTACATCTGTGGATTACTGGAATGGGTGAGCACCTTGCAAAATAGTAACAATCCCACAGCAGTGACCACCAGCCACTAGGAGAGCACGTACATGCACAGAGGTTTTATTAAGCACCAAGCACCTTCTAAGCATTTACCTATATTAAATTATTTAATCCTCACAAAATATCTTTGATAATGTTGCTCTTGTTATTCCCATTTTATAGATGTGAAAACTGGGGCCCAGCATAAGGATAAGTTTATCCTTTATATATAATAGATTCCAATACACAATCTCATTCACTTATTCATTTTTTATTCAAGCATTTTTCACTCAACAGATAATGCATTGAATATTGTTTGTTTTCTATGAGTTTCTTCAAAGTAACATTTCTTTTTAAAATGAAACAAAGTCCCTTCTAATTCTGTCTCCTGCAAACTCTCTGAGTTGCCTCACTCTATGCCCTGCAGCCCCAGGTGACCTCCAGTTGCCCTCTGTGGACTTCTCTGGGGTACAAAGGGATCCAGGCACTCAGTTCTCAGGCTTCTAGGAATGGCGGCCACTGGTGCTGTTCATCAAGTCCTTCTCTGGGATTTGCACTGGGTCACAGGGAACCATGTGGCCCTAGGTTCTGGGCCTTCCCTGAAAAGTAGCTGCCAATCAGTAACTGATCATTGCTAGGGAGCAAAGTTGAGACTCTTTGATTTAATACAATGAGACTGGTGGCCCAGGCTCCTAGGCGTAGGGATAGTGCGGTGGGAGGTCTGGAGTCTCAGCAGCCTCACAGCCTTCTTTCTCCCTCTGCCCTGCCTGTCCCACTCATTACCTCACAGATCCACTTCTAAGCCTCTTCCAAAACCACCATCTGTCTCAGAGACTGCTTCCCGGTGTGTTTACCCTAACGCACCTCACGGGGTGTTTGTCACCACCCTAAGCTATAACCGTCTCTGGATCCCAATGGTCTCTTCCCAACTGAGACCCAAGCAAAGGGAGCCAGGGAGCATCAAGACAATCACAAAAGGACTGGGTGACACCATGGTCCCCGGGTGACCACAACCTCCACAGGTGCTGAAAGCTTTGAAGGTTGTCGGGTTCCTTTATTTATATGTTTTGCTACATTAGCTAATTAGCTTCTTTCCAGGCCCCATTACCGTTTCCTCCAGTGTATGATGGCCTTGGCTCTAATGGCAGGCAGCCACTCAGCCCGGACAGGGAAGATGTTCTCTCTCAGGCCCACAGGGATCAGTTGGGGATGGGGAGAGGAAAGAGGGGAGATTGGATTACCATGTGTCAAGGAAAGGTCACTGCTCCCCCACCTCTCTGCCTTTGAGCAAGGAGAGCACAATCAGCATTTCCTATGTGCTCTAGGCAAAGAAAGGCCGGACTGGTAAGTGGCCCACCTTTGCTCTCTCTTGAAATGGTCTGTCTTTAAAAATAGCCCATGGTTGCCCCAGACTTGACCCCTAACATTTCTGAAATTTAATTGCAAATTACCGTCTCAGAAGTTCCATAGGCTTCCCAATCTGGCCTAAACCCTGCAATAAAGGCAGAAAACAAATGGGATTAGAACCTGCAGTCTGCAGAAGCAATTTGAGATGTGGACCTGAGTCCTCAGGAGTAATCCCACTTGACATAAACCAAGCAACAGAACTCAGCTGCAAGGTCACCAAGTCCAGTACCTACTGAGAGACATAGGGAGATGACCAGGCAGTCTAGAGACTGTCTTTTGAAGAGCAGAGAATCAAAGCACTAGGTTTGAATGTTTGTCCACCCAAAGTATCACATATTGGCAGCTTAATCTGCAGTGTGAGGTGGGACCCAGTGAGAGGTCTTCAGATCACCAGGGGAGTGCCTTCGAAAGGAATTCTGGGGCTCCTGTCTCTCCAACTTCTTGATTTCTTCCTCATGAGATCATCACTAGAGACATGTTGTTTGGACTGTTGGGCTCCACAATTATGAGCTAAATAAACCCTTTTTACTTTATCAATTTTGTCTTCCTCAGGGAGCACATTGAAATAATAACTGGACTAATGTACAGAGTGATACTGTACTAGGCTGTCTGAAAAACCACATCGTCTACAGAGCACCCACTAAGCAACAGCCCAAAAGCTAGGCCAGCAGCTCTCAAGTTCTTTGCTCTCAGGACCCATTTAGATTCTTAAAAATTATTGAGGACCTTAAAAGAATGTCTGCTAAGAAATGAAAGCTGATGAATTGCATAAATATTTATTCATTCATTTAAGAATATTTGTAGCAATAATAAATTTGTTACATGGTAGCATATAACATTTTGTGAAAATGAACTATATTTTACAAAATAGACATTTAATGAGAAAGGTAACACTGTTGTACATATTTGCAAATCTTAAATGTTGGGTTTAGTCAAAGACAGCTGGAATTCCACATCTTCTTCTATATTCAGTGTGGTGCTGTGTCTTATTTTGGTTATCATGTCTAAAGAAAACTTGATCTCACATATTGCATTAGTCACTTTCCTGTTCCTAGGAAAAAATATCTGATACTTACAATTTAAAGAAAGATAGGTTTATCTGAGCTCACAATTTTTAGAGGCTTCAGTCTATACTCACCTGGCAGAAAGGGGAATGTGGAAAAGTCTAGAAGAGGACAGTTGGTCACCTCATGGCAACCAGGAAATAGAGAGAAAAGGGAGGATCTAGGGGCAAGAATACACTCTTCCAGGTCACACCCCTCCCATGACCCACTTTCAACCTGACTCCACCTCTAACAGCACATTCATCTGCTGAACTCATCAATGGATAAACCCCCACGAGTACAGTGCCTGTGTGAACCCATCAATGGATGAATCCCCCGAGGAGTATAGTGCCTCTGCGATCCAATCGCCTTCCAAACACATGAGACTTTGGGAGGACATTTTTTATCTAAACCATTATGTACAGCTAGATAGTTAGAAAAGGAATTATTCTAATAGCTTTTTTGTGTAATTGTGGATAACTCTTCTTTAATATTATGCTAAAGCTTGACAAATAGCTAAAGGTTGTTGCAATGTATAAAATCTGAAAGCGTGTTAATGAACTTTACTCTGCCCCATTAAACTACACTGGTTGGTCTTGCACTTTGAATGGATCCTTCACCCATGCATCATTTAATAGTCATACGTTGTTCACTTGGAAACTAATTGCCTTACACAGCTCTTTCACATATTGACACGTTTCATTATACAATATCAAAAAATAATATGCATCAGTGTTGGCTCAGATCCTTTCAAAGATGTGTAATGGGAAGTTGTCAAACTCACAGTGGCACATAAATGTCTCCCAACTTCTAATTCTCACTTAACAGCTTTAATTCTATCACTGACAACAAACATTATCAGTTGCTTTCTCTGAAAATACAGGCTTATTTTGTTAATTTTTGAGAAAACAACTACCAAATACTCACATGTGAATAACCATGGTTTATTACTTGTTCTTCCAGATAGAAAGGATGTTGCATTAAAAAGCACCTAATTCAGCTAAAACGCAAGCATCACACGTGTGCTTTGCCTGCACATCACCTTCAGTCATTGTTACTGGCACAGAGGCCCTTTATGCACACAGATGATTAGACGGACATGTAAGCAAGGGTTAACAAGTTCTAAAATTAGTCATTCTACTGCTACATCAAGGACATTGTTAGGTGAAACTTGCATGTATTTTGTTATGAAAATTTTGTTTGTTTTGTAAATGAAAAATGCCCCCCAAAAGGCTCAGGGGTTGAGGAGAGGTAGGGCTTTCAGGAGATGATTGGATCAGGGAGAACTTGATCTGCATGGCTGCATGCGGTCTTAGGAGGTGGGAGCAAGTCAGAGAAGGCAAGTCACTGTGATGGTATATTTCTCACTCAGCTCTTTTCATCTCTCTCTTTCCTGATTGCTGGGCATTGAAAATGGTTTTCTACAGTTATACCCTTCCACTGTACCGTGACTGCCTTGGAGCCTGCTGACCGTGGACTGAACCCTCCGAAGTCATGAGCTGAAGAAACCCCTCTTGTATTTAGTTGCAACGACAAAAAAAAGGCTCACTAACACATTTCATTGAGAACATGCAACAGTGAAGATCCCAACGACTACTTGCATATGTAGGTTAATAGTACTCAGGTGCCCACAGTTTACACATCAGTGCAAATGACAGTAGGAAAAAGAGGAAAGTTGCATCTTAGATATATTATAAACATGATTTTCATCTAAAATACTCACTGAAGTAGTCTGAGAATAGCCAGGGTTCACATGGAGGACCACTAAGTGAGGGGAATGTAGCAGAGTTGCACCCCTAGAAACTCCCAGTCCAGCAAGAAGATAGACCACAAACAAACATAAGTTCCACAGAATGTGATGAGGGCCCGGATGGAGGCATGGCAGAAAAAGTGACCTGTTTCACACTGGGGAAATTGGCAAAAGCTTTAAAATATAGGAAACTTTTGAAATGGGTCTTTGAGGATTGAGCAGGAGCTCATTCAGAAAGAGAAGAATCTTTATATTTATAGTTCAGGAAGGATAGGCCTTGGCAAAGCATGACTTTTAGAGACAGGTCCAGAAATGATGATAAATAGGGGAGTTCATTTTGGTTAATAAATCATATTGGCCACTCCCTTCAAGCACCTACTACATAACACATACTGTACATCCATTACCACATTTTATTCACTCCAAAAACCTATAAAATACATGTAATTACTCCCTGTGTTCACGGAAGTTTGGTAAATTCCTCACAGACTCAGAACAAACTCTGGAGAACATCAAGATTAAAACTAGACCTGCCAAACTCCAAAGACCACATGTGTGCTTCCTACTTATTTTGCTAAGCCAAGAAATAAAGCAACGTTTTGGGCTACCACTGCTCCAGATGCAGCTATTGTCTCTTATTGACCGAATAAACTTGGTTCTTCCATTTTTGCATTTGAGACTTTCCAACAGCTCTATCTTCCCTCTCCAGCCCTGCCTTCATGAGTCTCCATTCTAGCCACTCTGAAACGCTTTCTTTTTTATCCAGACTTGCTTCTAAGCCTTTTCCTGAGCAGTGCCTTCCATTGGGAGCTCTGTCCCTCTTTTTCCTTCCATCTTAGTCGACTGTTGGAAACTAATCAGTCTTTTCAAGCTCTGATATTCCCTCCTTTCTAAACTTTTTTTCAATCTATCCGTTGCTTGACCTTGTCATGCAGTGTGGTCTGCCTCTATCTGGTGACCAACTTATTTATACGTTCTCCAAACCTAATGACCTTATCACCAGAGTGTAAGATCTCTGATGGTTGGGAGCACATGGCTCTATAAATACCATCTCTTGGTCCTAGCCTTTATTCTTCAGGCTTCAGTTTTCCTCCCTGTAAAATGGGAACCCTAGCACCATACCTCATAGAGTTGTGGTGTATTAGCAAATGACCTGGCACACAGTAAACATGCACTATGAGCTGACTCTGTTTTTCTTATAATAATGATAATCATTTTCATAAAATAGCACGGGAGGCACGTCCCTGGCCCACACTAGTTTCATGGCCCATATAATATTTAATCAGGGCAGGCTCTATTACCACCATTCATTTTAAGCCTGTGAAGAGGCATGAAAATATGTCCAAGTATATATTCTTTCAGTTTCCTTGCAAGTAGTTCTATTTCTGGAGGCTGATTCTTGTCTGACTACGACTCACACCCATAGAAACTCTGTGGATCTGTGAAATGTGAGAATCCCTGAACCTGGCCCTGCCACCATGTCCAAAGCCCTTGCAGCTCTGGTTACAAAACACAGGATGCTGCCACCATATGAGCTAAGTCTCTTTCCTTTTTCAATTTCACACAACAGCACTCCATGGACTCTTGGGTGAAGTCACTCATTCAATCCTATGAAGCACCCCGAAACAGAAAGATAACTGGCACACTGAACTTTTAGCCCAGATGCTGCTGTTACTCCAATAAGGAGCCAAAGAAAGCACCCTGGCCCTAGGCTCTGACCCACCTGAGGCAGGCTCATGAGTTGCCATTGGGGTTCTGGTTTGTTTCTAAGGTTTATGAACGATGTGTCCCAGAGCACCAGCTGTACTAGGTATAGTTACCCTGTACTTGACACAAGATGAATTCTTGGACTGTGTGAATTCTTAGGACAGGATGTAGTATGTAGGTTCCAAAGAGCAGCTCAAGAGAATCAGGCACATTGTGGCCGTTGGGTACTACTTCCAAGCAGACTTCTTGCCTACGGGTACCTTTTTAGTCAATGGTGAATTCCAAATAAAGACTTGGTAGAGATGGTTCACCATTTCCTATTCATTTCATCATCTTTCTAAGGTTGATGTGAAGGTCTTGCCTGATGCCACCAGGGATATGATATCCATGGCTGTGGCTCAGTCCTAGTTACCATGACAACAATGTTAGTGCCTTTTCTATGTGACAAACATAGCATTCAGCACTTCATGTGCTGTGTCTAGTTTCATGCCAAGCACAGGTCCTTGCAGGGGGAGGGGAGTGTCTAGAAATCTGTTTTACAGAGGAGAAGACTGAAGCTCAAATAGATAAGTCACCTGTCCAAAAGTCACCCATCCTGAAACCCAGGAATCAGGGTCCAAGCCTGACCTGATTATTTTTCACTCTCCTGCCTCCTTGGGTAGTGTTCTTTGCCATCATGCTTAGCTGAAATGAACCATGGAAAAGTTGGAACTAATATTTTCAGGGTGTCTTAGCTGCATCAGACCATTTATTAGGCATTATCTTATTTAACCCAGTGACAAAGAACAATTGTTCCTAATTTATATGAGGACTAGTGTGATCAACTTGTCAAGGGACTTAACCCATCTTAAAATCTCAAGCACAGTCAGGATCCAGACTCAGGTGAAGGTGATTTCAAAGTCTGTGTCCTTTCCACCATGAATATTCTTTGCCACCATGCCTGGGACATTTGGTTCTACTGGGAGTGCTAAGGGACACTTCCCGGCAGTGGGCGAGGAGGGGAGACCTGGGCAATTTCAATGAAAAGGAAGGAAAGAGGAAAGATGTAACGTGAAACATTTGTGGGTAGGAGCTTCAGTGAAGGTGGGCAGCAGGACATGAGAAGGCTAGTTCTGTTAGTGTGGGGACTTGAAGAGGAGCAGCTTGAATCTGCTTTCTCCCTCCATCAGAATCGGGTGAGCCTAGTCTCCAATTCCAGATCTTTCCAAATTTCAGGGCTTCATTGAGTCCCAGCTTGTCCAAGGAAGCTTTCTTGGGCCCACACTGAGCACAGTCTTGCTAGGTCATGGAGCCCCAGTCCTCACTCACATGTGCTTGTCTCCCAGATACAGAGTTCCCATTAGAAGGGAGGTTTCCACTGAGGCAGGCAGTCACCAAGAGGAAGGAACGAGAAGAGGAGCAATTGCAGGAGGAGGAGAGAAAGACAGAAGGAGGAAGAGGAAAGAGGTGAGGAGGAGGTGGGGAAGAAAGGAGGATTGTGCTCTGGAATGGGGCATAGCTCAAAATCAAAATGAGTACAACATCAGAATTGAAACAGAAATAGCATTCTTTTCTCAAACATGAATTCCATGTTTCCTAACTCAAAAAGGGATCACTCTGTCAACACAAATCTCCTCCCCTGCCTGCTTCACCAAGATGTAGGGATAATTGACTTCATCAAGTGTGAAAACCTAAGCCACTGGAGAGTGAACTACATCTACTCCAAACTCAGCCGGGTTAATCTCAACAGAAATGTGACAACAAGGTCAAATCTTAAAGAGAAACAAAATAGACAAGCCTGAATGTGCAGCTTTGCTAACCCTCCCTTGGTGCAGGATGGAGGGTCCATCTTGCTAGACGGAGGTTCTAGCAAGATGTTAAGATTCACCTCCAGGTGACAGGTAATATCTGGAGCGCTCATCCCTGGTATCTCCACCTGGAATGGAAGGGAGGGATGCTCCACAGATGTGTCATCTCTCCTGTCTTTGCATTTACAGTCAACAGAACATTCAATTTAGTCACTCTTTCACAGCAGGATTCCTCAGCTATCTCTATACTATCCAAATTTCAGACTTTGCCTATAACTTAGTTTCCCTATTTCTTTAATGTCACGTATACTATTCATAATGAAAGCCTCATATGATTCAAGCGTTTTGGGATTCCAACTTTCCCAAGCTGTTTACACCTGTCCCTTAGCTCAGGTTTGACCACATCTTGATCTGTAATATATATTGTAGACTCTGTTCTATCATGTATTTCTTTTATATATGTTTACTCCCCTTGACCACATACTGATGCCTTGAGGACTGTAATGATTTTTTCTGTTTTCTTCACCATGTAGCTCCCCATATTTAGTATACAATCTAGCACTAACATAATGCATGACACATAGTAGGTGCTTGACATTGATTCAGAGAATGAATGAGTGAATGAATGAGGCTGGATTCACTTCTTAGCTTTCAGTAGAAACAGTCTCTGCTTCCACATAAACAGAAACCCCTCACCCTCTGGTTGCTTGAGCCTAAGGTAACATCACTTTGTGAATTCACTGATCACGTCAATATGACCTTGGGATGCAAAATTGGATGACTATGGTGGCTGCAGTGCCTCTGTTTGACCAGGGGAAGATTGATTGTGGGGTGAGTTCAGCCTGGGAGTCTGCAAAATAGGCCCACCATGAAGATGACCTGACCATTGCCATCAACACTGGCTTTACTTCCGGTAGATCCCTACAGAAGCACTGCTGTATGTCTCATGCATGAAGAGTAGCAGAAAAGTCCAGCCCTCCATACAGGTGTTCCCCACAGTTGAGGAGATGTGTACTACTGCAATTTCGGTATTACTCCCACAATTCATGTGTTGGAAAAATAATCCCCAAATTCGTAGTGTATTAGGATTTTCTAGAGAAACAAAATCAATATAAAATATGTATATAATTATACAAAGGATTTATTTGATAGACAAATAAGATCAAAGGGGGGAAAGTTCCAATGGCCATCTATAGAATTGGAGTAAAAAATCCAAAATGATCATCTGCTTGCTGGAGAGACAGAAGATCCAAAAGCAGTCAAAGGTTGAAGGCCCAGAAGTTCACTGCAGATACTGAGGTGAGTCTGCCTCAGAACCTAGAGTCTGCATCAGGAGAGGCTGGAGCATGTGCTAAAAGCCTGAAGTAACCAGAGAGCAATGTCAAAGGCAACGCCTAAGACCAAGGTGCCTCCAAAGAAAAATTGAAGACTTCCTTATTTTCTCTTTTTCATTCCATCCAGGCTACAGTCTTATTCGTTGGCGTCACTGACATCCAGGACAGGTCTTCCCTCCCCGGCTGGCACCCTACACATCAGTCATCCTCAGCCACACTCAGAGCTTTGTTAATCTGTTAGGCAGTTCTTACTCAAGTCAGGTCGACTTATCACTGTTAACGATCATAATCCATCCCAGAACACGTGCGACTGGTTAGAGGCGGGTCATTGAGGGCATAACCTCACAAAGCATATCTGCCCTCACCTCCACCTCCTGCAGTTACCTGGTCACCACCAAATGAGCAGCTTTTCCTTCTCTTTGGAGCCAGGAGACCGTGGACTGAAAATATGAGCTCAAATAAACTTTTCCTTCTTTAAATTGCAGGTACTATGTCCCATTGTGGGTGTTGTGCCCCAATGACATGAAAGTGGAAAAGACAACATGTTAATGCTGTTTGGTAATGGGGCTTTTGTGAGGTAACTAGGATGAGATGAGGGCATGAAGGTGGGGACCCAAGGGTACAAGTGCCTTTATAAGAAGAAAATAGCACACTTGTTCTGTGTTGCCATATGAGGTTCTCTGCCATGTAATGATGTAGCCAGTGGCCCCACCAAGCTCTTAGACTACCCAGCCTCCATAATTATGAGCTAAATAAATCTACCTTCTTTATAAATTACTCGGTCTGGGGATATTCAGTTACAGCAACAGAAAAGAGACTAACTCATGCACGTTGGAATGGGCTATACCTGATAATGCTAAGTTCAGTAGATTTCCATCACTATGCTGAAAGACCTGCCCTTCCATGCAGAGTCATGGCAAGTACTGGGAAATAAGAGAGCCAAGTTAACCTGTAAGGAGCTACTGTTGAGAGTAATCTATATCCAGCACACATTCTGGGCTTCAACCCAGCTCCAATCATCTAGGCAGACTTCCTGCGTTTCCTATTCCAAACAGTGTGAAATGACATTTCCAATGGATTCTCAGAGCCCTTAGACCCAAACTGCTGCAAGGCCCCACTTGACCTTATCTGCTACCCACATTTCACTGCTCTATCGATGTAGCCCCTTGACCAGGCCAGGCTTGTTCCCACCTCCAGGCCTTTGCACAATTGCAACCTCCCTGGGGATTCTCCTCCCACAGGTGAAAGTAAGATTGGGTCCTTGTTACCTAGGTCTCAGCTCAAATCCATCCCAAAAGAGACTTTCCTTGACCCCTGCTTTTCTGTTCCAAGATGATTTTTGGTTTTGCTTATTTGCATGCTTGTTGTAGGCTTACAAGCTCCAAGGCTAAAACTACAGTAACTTGTACTTCATCTTATAGCCCCAGCTCCCAGGACAAAGCTGCAATAGAAGGCACTGGATAAATATTTGAATGAATGAATGGATTCATTCATTCATACATTCATTCAATTGCAAGGATTAACACAACTTCCTCGGGGTCATCAACATCAGGCCTGTCCAGCAATGAGACTAATTCCAATATGCATGTGGGACCACGCATTAACCACAAGACAAGCACAGGTCATGCAAGATTCTGTTTAATCCATCAGCAGCCCTCTGGGCAGTCACCATGGTGATTCTTGTTTTATGGATAAGAAGGCAGACTCGGCGGGATTAAGCAACTTGCTCTAGGTTTCTTGGCCATGAAGTCATGAGGCTGTAGCTCCAACCTCTCAGCTCACCCCTGGAGACTCAGCCCTCAGACAGACGCCACCCTCCAGTTCCCTCTGCACATCAGGATGTCTGTCTAGGAGTCTCAGGCACAGCTGAGACAGAAAAAGATCTCTCTGAATACAGTTGTTTCTAGTCAGTTATCCAACAAATACTTGCTGGCCCCTTGCTTGGGCGGATACTAAGGTGAAAGACTGGGACAGAGATAGCAACAAGGCACAGTTCAGTCTCCTGTGCTTTCAGGACACCCCTGTCTCAGGAGCCCCACCACGATGGTCTTCCAGGAAGTTTCTTCTTAATTAAGGATAATTAAAATTCCTTTGATTTAAGGGATTTCTCAACATTCCCTGGGGAGGGGGTGCTGTGTGGCATTAGTACCCATGTCTGCATTTGGGAGACACAGGAGGGCCTGGCCAGATGGCAAGCTGGCTAGGTGGGCTGGTCTCCCGAGGCTTGCCCCAGTTTGGAGCCATTTCCTCCCTCAAATTCCAGTTCTCCACCCCTCTGTTTTGAGGCTGGACACAGGCCCAGGGCCAGAGGGCACTGGTGTGGGGAAATGTGCCTTCTCAGCAGTTTGAGCCCCCCAGGGCTTCTGCTGAGACACTGGAATTTTTCAATTTGCAATCCCAAGTCCAGTCTTTCTCCCCCTTTGTTTCATTCATTCATTCCTGGCAAACTGCACATTCTCTCCTCTTCCCACTGTGAATCCCATTGTCATTCTGGTGGCATTTCAGCCCACTGCAGGCAAAAGTGGAGCTCCCTCTTCCAGATTTCCCTGTCGCATGGCTGGCAAGGACAAAGCCATTAGGAGCAAGATTCAGTAACTAGCTTTTTAATTTCATGGCCGAGGGTTGTCAGGACAGTGCAGAGAAAATTGCCAACGATTCGGAAAGCGGCCCATGAATCTGGGGCAGAGTGGGTGAGAACAAGGGAGCGCTTCAGCTGGGGGTGGGTGTTGGCAGCCACTTTGATGAGAAAGTTCCCTTCCTCCAAATGTCTTTGGTTCAGATTCGTGCTCATTTAAAAAGATCAATTCAGCAATTTTTCACCCTTTCTCAATAAAGTATTTTAGATGGCTGAGAAAGCAGTGCAGAAGGAGCCTCTCAGGATCTCTTTAGGAGGGAGTGAGAATCCATGGTTTATAGGTTATTACAAAACAGGGGTCGGTGCTCTGAGGGAAAATTGTCTTATTCCCAGTTCGTTTTTGCAACCTTGGGTGCAGCACAACTTGATCCTCAGATTATAGCCAATGTAAGGATGAGAAGCTCACCATACCAACCCCAAATTCAGCTGCAGATTTGCTGTGACTCTGGTGTTAGTGCCTCACCCTCTCTGAACTTGGTAAATTAAGAAGGTTGAATGAAATAGTCTCTAATGCCTTTTCTTATCGCTATGCTTACCAAGCCTACTCTAAATCTTCATTACCTTAAGGCTGATGTCTCTGGCACCTTAGGCAAAACTTCAGATGGTGCTGAATTGAGAGGAGTGATCTGTGCCCTTCTAAGAGGGATGTGACAGAACAGGCTTGGTTTCTATTTTACCCAGTCATGCCACCCAAGATTTTCCACAGAAGCATAAAAGTAACATTTATACAGAGTCCTCCCTCATTCAGTGTTTTGCTTCCCATGACTCCAGTTATCTGCCATCAAATTCAGTCCAAGAATACTAAATGGAAAATTAAGGAAATAAGTTTTTAAAGTTCTGAGTAACATGATGAATCCTTGCACTGTCCTACTCTGTCCCATCTGAGATGTAAATCATCCCTTTGTCCAGTGAATACACACTGTATACACTACCCATCCATTAGTAACCATCTTAGGCATCAGACCCACTACTGTGCTATTATACTGCTTATGTTCAAAAACCCTTATTATAATAATAATGACTCCAAATCTCAGCATAAGGAGTTGAAAATTCATATATACCAAAGGAAAGCTGTAAAGTGTTGCCTCTGTGCAAAAAAGATGAAAGTTCTCAGCTTGATAAGGAAAAAAATGTACACTGAAGTTGCTAAGATCTTGCAATAAGGATGAAACAGCATATATAGGGTTAAGCACTACCTGCAATTTTAGGCATCTATTGAGTGTCTTTAAATGTATTCCCCACAAATGAGGGGAACTATTGTAATAGTCATGTGGTAGACTTGTGCCAGATCTTTGTTTCATAGTCTCTAGAAATCTACCAGATACATTCTTTTTCAAATATATTTCTCATGTCCACCTTATAAGTAAGCTCTCATTATTTGCCCCATTTTACAGATAAGGAAAGTGAAGTTCATATGGCCAAAGGCTGACCAAGTCTAACCAGACCACCTCTGTTAAGTATGTTTGGCTTGCACTAAGTTAAGATATTTAAGAGTCACTCCTGAAGATGCAAACTTGGGAAGGGGCAGGAAAATCTGTCACCTCTTGATTGCTCCTTCCCTCGAGATCCTGCCTGTACTGCTGCCCCTGTATTCACCTCTAACTGGCTGTCTTAGTCCAAGACCTTTAGTCACAAGTAATGTAAATGGACTAGGTGATTTAAGCTGAAAGAGAATGTATTGAAAGATCTCTGGGTTTCTCACAGAATAGTCAGGAAATCTGGAGAAACAGGCTTACAAAGCAAGCATGAAAAGAGGTCAACAGCCAGAATCACAGCAAAAACTCTTGCTCCAGATCCACCCCAGAAATATCACTACCTCAGCCACTACCAACACAGCTAGCATGCAGCACTGTAGCCACTGCACCATCTCTGTTGGCCTTGGCTATGTACCTGGGCTGCAAAGGATGCTGGGAAAGTGATGTCTGGCCTTTTTACCGTCTATAGAAACGTTCTGCCCCCTAATAAGACTCAAAGGATGAAGAACTCAGCCACAACAGGAAGGGGATTAAAATGCCAATAAACCAAATCAATGATGACTATGCACATATCAGTGAAGTCAGGCTGGATAATGATGTGGTAACAACAAAAAATCCTAAATTTCAACACACCAGGGCAGAGTTGAAAAGAGTGCAGCAGCAGTTGTGGAACTAGGCAGGCAGCTGCATCCACATTTATCAACAACCAGCTTCCTGAGAAAACGTCCAGAGCTCAGGAGCAGTAAGTACACAACTTTTCACCCCTGCACCGCCCTCTCTCCTGCTCAGCAACCCCCCACAACGGAGCTGCTTCTCTCTAAAATAACCATAATTATCACAGACCTAGGACTTAGCATCTGCCCAGAGCTGTCTCATAGAATCCTCAGAACATTCCTACAACATAGGTTATGATATTTTCCTCACCACATACAAGAAACCTGAGGCTCCTAGAAGAGCCAGAGATGACCCACCCATTCAGATACATGGTGGCAGGGCCAGGATCCCACCCCAAGCCTGTCTCCAAAGGGCATGGTCCTCCCCATATCTTACAAATAGAGAGTCCCTGACTTTAGGAATCAGATCGGCCTTGCCTAGCACTTTTATTCATACTGAAAGTAACTTTTCTCTGCACTTTACTCATCTTTTCTGTAAAATGGGAACAACATCAGTCTGTCTTACACATTGTCCCTCTTAGAGGGATTAGGGTAAAAATCTCAACCCAGCTCAGGTATTGTTACGGTTTGTGTCTGGATGTCCCTCCAACGCCTCATGCAGTCACGAGCTGTGGGCCTTTCAGAGGTGACTGAATCTAGAGTTTGTGATTAATTCATGACCTAATGCTGGGATTAAGGGTGTGAGTGCTACATCTGCTCCAGGGTGGGCAGCCTGCTTATGGAGTCAGTCAATTATGAACTGAAACCTCTGCAAAATGTGAGCTAGATAAACCTTTTTACCTTTTAACTTTGGGTGTTGGGTATTTTGTGTCAGCAATGACAGAAAAGTAACTAATATAGGTACACAGTAGGCACTTAATCAGTATGACTTCCTTCCTCTGTCTGGGGCTTCCTGTTGTTCTTCTCATCATCTCCTTTAGATGTTAGGGCCAGTTCTGGCCTCAGAAATGGAGGAAGCTCCCCATGGTTCAGATGCTTTTGCTGGTTTCAGATGGGACCTAGCTGCAGAAAAATGGCAACTTGTGTTTCAGCTGCCATACTTAATCATACCTGGACACCCAGAACCAGTGCCCTCTATGCCTTTCCTAAACTCATCATGATGTGGGGGGTGGCTGGAGAGGGTCATAATGGAATAAAAGGAAGGCCGTATACTGGACCCCACAGTCCAGAGCCTTCAAATCTGCATATTCTCCCCAAATAAAGCCAGATATATAATGTCAGAGTAATACTGTTAGGAACAATGAAGACATTTTTCCACCACTATAAATGCTGTCCCATCATCACACACACAGTACATCACACTCATTAATTTATATGCATGACATATATTAATTTTTGCATTATGCTAAGAGTAGCACAATAATATATCACACTGTGTTGTGACAGGGTTTGTTGGATTATTCATTACTGACACCTCTCCCAGACTGCTCTTTGGTACCTTTTCAACTCCTTTCTTCTTTTCTTTCTTTTTCTTTCTTTTCTTTCTTTCTTTCTTTCTTTCTTTGTTTTACTAGTACATGTTTGCTGTATATGCAGTTTACAGTCATCTTTGAGAGTGGATACATGTTTCTTTTTTCAATCCCCTCCCCTTTCCCCTTCCCTCCTTCCTTCTCTAATTTCCCTATCCCAATTTTCATTCTTATTGATATTATTAATTTTAGCTCATGTTATGGCATATAATGGTTACATTTTTCATAAGTGCCTGCACATGGCATATCTTAATTCTCCTTATTTCCCCTTCGTCTCCTCCTCATCCCTTGCCCTTTTCCCTTGGACCTCTTCCTGATTACAAGAGATCCACCCCTTTGTCCCCTCCTATCTACCCTTTATTATTCTCTTTGCTTGTACTTTGTCTCACTCAAGTGAGAGGTACTGAACAGTATTTAACCCTGTGTGCCTAGTTTATTTCACTCAACACTGTATTGTCTAGGTGCACCCATTTTTCCTACAAACATCTCAAATTTGTCATTCTTTATTGCTGAGTAGTATTCAATTATATATAGATACCACATTCTCTTTATCCAGCCAACTATTGATGGGTATACAGCCTGTTTCCAGGATTTAGCTATTACAAATTGTGCTGCTACAAACATTGGTATGCATGTGTTGTTATAGTATGATGTCAAAAGCTCTTAAAGGAAAATACCTAGAAGAGAGATAGCTAGGTCATACAGAATTTCTAATTTCAGAACTTTAAGAAATCTCCATGCTGATTATCTTAATGGTCCTACTAGTTTATATTACCACCAACAATGCAAGGTTTTCTTTTCTACCACATCCATGTTAGAATTTATTGTTTTATTTATGATTGCCATTCTTCTAGAATAAGATGGAATCTTAGGGTTTTGTAATTTTCATTTCTCTAATGGGCAAAGGGGTTGAACATTTTTTCAAATATTTGTTGCCCATTTTTATTTCTTCCTCTATGAAGTATCTGTTCATTTCTCTTGCCATTTCTTGACTGGGTCTTTAATTTTAGGTGGTTCAATTTTTTTTTAGTCCTTGCATATTCTAGATACTAGTACTCTGAAGAAAATCCCCCTTTTTTATAGACAAGAGATGCAAGGACAGCAAGCAGACAGCACTCACAGCGCTTATCCTGCATGTTAAGGGAATCTTCACCAAAGGGAATCATTTACAAATGGAAGTAACCAGGTGGAAACTAGCAAGCAGGAAAAGAGGAGGAGTTGAAAAAAGAATAATGGAGAGAAACCGCAAGTCCAAATACTTAATAACCATCCTTCTTCCTTGTTGATGAAGTCTGAAAATTCTACCCAGAGTAGCAACAGTCATCAACTCTACCCCAATATCTGAATCCCAGTTTGTTTTAAAATGAAACTGGCTGTGATCTGTCTCTAGAGGCTAGTTCTGTAGGTTTGGCAGGGATGAGGTATTAACTTTCTGTTGCAGTGATAAAATACCAGAGCAACAAGCTTAAAGGAGGAAAGGTTTATTTTGACTCAGTTTAAGAGGCTTCCGTTCATGATCACGACTCTTGCTTTGGGCCTGTGATGGCACAGTACATAGTGGTGGGAGTGCACGTTAGAGGAGAGCTGGAGCAAAGAAAGGAAGAGGAAAGCGTCCAGGTTCCAATATCTCCTTCAAGGCCAACCCTCAATGACCGGACTTATCTCAGCCAGTCCCATCTCCTAAAGCCTCTACCACCCTCGATAGGACCAAGCCTTTAATGCCTGGGCCTTTGGAGGACACTCCAGACCCAAACTACAGCAACTGGACATCTGTATTTTCAATGAGGTTGGCTGGGGATTTTCATAAACACCAAAATTAAAGGACAGATCTGAGCTATCTAAGAGAGAGACACACAGTAGACTAAGTTGATTTATAGTATTCCTAGAAATACTATGAAGGGATGGGGCTTAGGAGAAGTAATCTTTAATTTAAACAAAATTTATTTTTAACTGACACAAAACATAAAATTGTCCATATTTGCATAGTGCAATGTTTAAGTTAGTTTAAACTTATTTCTCCCCTCAAATATTTGTCATTTCTATATGAGGAAAATGTTTAAAGTCTTTTCTTCTAGCCTTTTAAATATACAATGTGCATTATTCTCTATAGTAATCCTATCTAGCTATAACCTCGGAGAAAGGCTTTGAATCATTGGAGCTTTCAATCACCATTCACCAGCTTTTATGTTTGGTCATCTCACCAGTGATGGACTGAATGTAAGAATGTTCCCAGGTTTCGGTCAGTGAGGAGAAGCTACGTTATGATGCAGTGACAAAGAACTCCGTATCTCAGTGGCTTAAAACAAAACACTGTATCAGTAGGAAGCTGTATCAAGGCCATATTCTTGCTAATAGTACACGTCCACCATGGTCAGCTGGGTCCTCTGCTGTATGTATCTATTTGCAGGCCCAGGGTGATCGATCAGCCACAGTCTCAAATTGACATACTTACAATATCAGATTGGAAGAGAGTTCTGAGAATGACACTGATATGTAAATGTGCTGGCCTAGAAGTGACATGAGTCGCTTCTGCTCACAACTCCTTAGCCAGATCGAGTTACATGACCCTAACCAACCTTTGGAGAGATACTCTGTGATTTCCGGACCTCCATGCAGGAAAGGGAAGGGATGCTACAGCAGGAAGGGTGGTGCTTCTATCCTAGAAATCCTCAGCTGGTATTTCCTGTAATTACTCCAAATAGTGAGAAAATCTAAGGAAGTAGACACTGTAGCAGGGTACATTTCAGCCCCAACAAAACTGGATTCTGTTTAAAAGAAATTGATGGATGGTAGAGAGTCAGCTGGAAGTTACTGAGGAGATCACAGTGTCGTTGAAGAATAGAAGTGGGAAAACAAACATAGAGGCATGCTTAGACCTCAGCAGCAATAGCACACAGAGCCTGGGGTGTGAACCTGACTTCCCTGAGTGCATCCATTTCCACACTGACTGAATGATCTCTTAATCATCAGTAATTAAAACTGTCAGAGTAATATATTTATTAGTACTAATCCTAGATAATCTAATAGTCAAGATTTCTATCCAATAACAGACTGTGAGTAAATAATTTAGAGTATTGTATAAGCCATATTACTAGTTATTTAGTATTGAAGTCCCACTGTGTGCCATGTTCTATTTATATACATATATATATACATATATATACATAATCTCTAATTTTTTGTGAAAACTCTGCAAAGTAGTCATGTTTATCCCCATTTTATGGATAAATACACTGAGGCTCAGTCTGTCTAGTGGAGTGCTTTAGGTCACACAGCTAATGCAAACTCAAACCTGATTTTAAACTTTAATCTTTGTCTTATATCATCTTTGTCTTATATCATCTTTGTCTTATATCAGGTTGCCTCTTTACCAGATGCCCATTAGTATTAACAATTTGAAATGACAATGTGTTAGACACACTGTAGTCTGAAATCTCGCCCAAGACATGGCCTTGGTAGAGAGGAGGTAGTAGTGTTGATTGGGGCTGAAGACTTCTGCTTATTAAAGCCCTCTTTTTCTTACTGTGCATTTGGATCTAATATGTCATTAGAGACACTGAAAAACATAGAAAAGAACAAAAAAGAAGCAAAGATCCAATGTTACAGAGGTAGACAATATGCTGCAGACAGTCTCAAGCAGACAGACAATCTCAAGCAATTTTTCGCTGGTAATTAAGAATTGAACATGCTAGGAACTAGCAAGACTCCTTGGATAAACCAAAAGAGGCAAGAAGAACAATTACTCCATGAAGACTAAGGCTCAATCAGTAATTACTCTGCCCAACCGGATGTGGTACCTAAATCCACAGCTGAGTTGAATGTGAAGGCTTTTAAATGCTACTGCTTAAGGACCAGGACCCTAGATGAGAAACTTAAAAGGTTACCAAGATAACCCACAGACAGACCCTCCTCTCATCTTTGGCCTTTCTCCCAGTTCCAACCTTAGTCACTATAGATAGATCACTCAATTATATCTGATCTTTCTGTATTCTGAACTTTGGTCCAGGGAAGTACCCAAAATCTTAAAGATTTTCCAATTTACTCTTTTTTCCCCTTCATTCATCTATCATATACTGATGGAGAGCTTGTTTGTACCAGGCACTATGCTCAGTGCTATTGATGCACTGATACCTACCTTTGTGAAATGTGGGCGTCACTGGGGAAGACACTGGCTAATCAAAATACCTCCTAACCAAACATAAATTCATGACGGTAATGTTATACAACATTTGGTAAGGACTTGAAATTATGCTAATGGAATGTCAGGACTACACTTAATCTTCTCCGTTATCCTAGGACAGTGTTGTTCTCAGGGATGAAGCAACGTTCCCAAAGATACGTCACCTACAAAGGATGGAGTTAGGATCCAACCCAGTACCATCTGATGTAAAAAGCCCAGGAATTTGTCTATTTTCTCACATTTCCCTTGACAAACCACAGATCTCTTCTCCAGTTTGTGCAATATCTGGATTTGGGTTTACTGAGGTTTCACCTTTTCGCAAACTTTGACATAAAATTTTCTAACATCTAGTACTTATAATTTCACCAGGCTCAAGAAGGCTGTTACAGATAAGCTTTAGCACTGAGAATCAAAAATGATTCGTTTCCAGAAAACTAGATTACCATCTAGGGCAAAATTAAATCATTCCACATTTCCGACTGTTCTGGATTAATATGGCAACAGTGCCCTCTGATGGCCATTGCTTGTACCACATGTCTCTTTGCTGTGGAGGAGCACATTTTGGATGTAAGAGAAGACCTCTTGCAAGGCCCTGATTTATAATGAATCTCCCTTTATTCCCTTGATCGCCCTTATTCCTCGTTTTCCAATCACCTACAGCTCACACCATGTGTATCAATTCCAGAGGCAAAGTCATGGGTATAGTGTGTAGCATGGTTCAGAGATCTAGCATCCGGGACACCAGGGCCCCATGACAGACAGTGAGATTGCCACTGTAAACTACCTACTGTCATTCTCCAGGATCTGAAATCACCCACTAAGGCTTGGCAGATTAACGTATCATGTCTTGCTACAACACATTTCTTTTCTGAAGACTATGCCCACCCATACACTCTCTCACCCTACCCTACAACTACAGGAAATAGTCCGCATCTTATACATTCATTTGAGGTAGGTAATGTGTGCCCATGGTGACGAACAAGTTACAGTTCCTGCTCTAAACTTTATGTTCTGCTTGGGAAGCAGGTAGCCATTAGTCTATAAAGCTTTCAATTACAATAATTCCTACAACAACAAGGATCTAGAAGTCTTGCATGAGACAAAGACTAGATTTGGGAACTAGAAAATTTTATCCTGATGCTAGAGAAAGTATGCTTTCTCAAAAATGGAGAAGAGATTGGCCGAGAAGGATCAGGGAGTTTGGGGGGAACCTGAACCGTACTTCTTCTGGGGTTAAAGGTGACTGATTAGTGTGAGGTCAACTAGTAGGAATAGATGTTAGGCAATCCCAAGGATGGTCAACTATTAACAGAGAGTGTCATTAATTTAACTATTGAGAAAAAGCTGATGTTAAAGGCGTATAATCTGACACCTGGTACTTATTTGGGGAGCTAGTTTAAACTCTTTGGAGGGAAATGTTGAAGTGGAGATCATTCTGAATCTTTGCCTAGTCTGAATCTTCCCAGGAGAAGAGATGTAAATTTATTATTTACATCTGCTCCGTTGCTCATGCAAGATGAGAGGGTAACTACTGCAATCATAATTGCCAGCTTGGGCAGCAATAGAGCTAACAGGCCAAAGGAGATAAGGAAAAGAAGATAGTGGTGGCACCTGTGGGATTCCAATGGTGACCTGTGTCTATAAAAACAGGACATGAAGTTTTATGTATAGTATAATGCCAGGAAGTTCTTACAATGTAGTTATACCTTAAGTTAAACACGCTAGATTTGAATTCAGGAAATCTGGGTTCAGGTCCTACCCCTCTATTAAGTTTTTTTCCTTCTTCAGTTCACATCAAAATCATGAACTGGCAAAGTACAGCTCAGTTGGCAGTCCTCACATCACCAGACGACTCTGAATAATACCTTCCACCTCTAGGTACATCATATAGACAGTACAAGTTCTCTTGAATCTCCGTTTTTGCATCTGAAAAAAAAATAGTACCTGCTTTCAGATAGTTGTGAAGCAGTATGTTTAAAGTGCATAACATCAGTTATTCAATATCAGTTTATTATTAGTAATATTGACAATATTTAATATTTGGGGAAATCTATACATGCAAGAAATACTTAAGGATGATTTATTTGCTTCACACTCTTTCATTATTTTCCAAGTTTTTAAAAATTTCTATAAAAATCAGAAGGGCAAGACATAGAGTTGTGAATAGAAACAGGACTAGTCCACTGTTTGCTAAATTTCCCAGATCATATTGTTCAGAGAAGACTGGGGAGTCCATCTCAAAAGCACAGATCTCCAGGCCAAATATATTGAGCCATTATCTTTAAAGGATAAGCCTGGTAATCTGACCGATTTGGCAGATGAGCTTTATAATCAGGCCCTCTTGAGACCCAGGTTTGAAGACTGGGAACGCCTGTGGTTAACTATCACGAGGGCCAGAGCCTACAATTCCCATGCTGCCGCACAAACTCGCACGGAGCAATTTCGAAGCTTGTCGGGAGTTGTAGTTTTCGTGGAACAGACCTTTGCCTATAAGAACGCTGGAGATGGCTGCCGAAAACCAACCGTCCCACAATGCAAAGGTCTCCTGTGACGTCATCGGGCGCAGGCCGGGAACCAAGCAGGCGGGTTCGGCCTCCAATACCACCACCTCCGCCGCTGCCGCCTCCGCCGCTGCCGCCGCTGCCGCCGCCGCCCCCGCTTCCCCCATCCCCTCTCCCACCCCCGCCGCCTCCGCGGACTCGGCGGACTCCGCTGCTTAGACCACCGCCACTGCCGCCCCCACCAGCACCTCCACCGCTGCTTCCGTGGGGGCCTCCGCTGCCTTTGCATCATCGAGGCCCTAAGCCTCGGAGAAAAAGCAGTACAGAGTTCATCTCGCGGGCCCGGGGCACAGGCATGGCGGATGGCGGCAGCGGCGGGGCAACGGGTGCAGTGGGCGGCGGAGGAGCAGGCCAGGCCTCGGCGGGGACAGCCACCGGCGGAACGGGCACAAGCGGCGGCGGGGGCCCCATCAACCCGGCCTCGCTTCCTCCCGGCGACCCTCAGCTCATCGCTCTCATCGTGGAGCAGCTCAAGAGCCGGGGCCTGTTTGACAGCTTCCGCCGGGACTGCCTGGCCGACGTGGACACCAAGGTACCTGAGACCGCCCGGCGGTGGGGGGCCAGGCTGGGCCAGGAGCCGGCCGGGTGGCTGCTTTGGTTGCTGAGAGTAAAACAAAAGACAGTGGAAGAGCACCGGCAGTGACACATTAAGCCGCCTGGGGCAGTACAGTGCGGAGAGGTTTCTGCGAGGTGGCCATGTGGGTGCTCAGCCCTTCCAGTTTAGCTGTGGTTTTAAACCACCAGTTTCTCAAAATTTGAGGACTCAATACGGATTTTAGAGCCTTCACGCCATCTTTCCTAAAATGGAACTTCTATGAGCCTCTCAAAAAAAGAGTTTTTTTTTAACATTAAGAACAGTAGAGGAAAACAGTCTTGATGGCGCACACCTGTAATCTCAGCACGAGGGAGGCTGAAACAGGATCAGTGAGAGTTCAGGGCCAACCTGAACTACATAGGGAGACCCTGTCTCAAAAAATAAAACAGTGGAGCAAGTCAGACAGGCACACAAGAATGCTTTAGAATTGTCAATCATTCTTTGTTCATCCCAAAGGACCTGACATTAAATACAGTATTTTGGATGCAGTCATCGGCATATTACATAATGGTTATTCGTGCCTTTTTTCCAGCCTTGCAATTTGCAGCTTGTGTGAGGTTAAGTTGTAGAACCAGCACCCTTATTTTGTATCTCTTGATTAATTAAAAGAGAATTGACGCTCTTTTTTATCTTAATACTATAGGCCACTCACATACAACACACTAAGTTAAATGCTGTTTTACTTGCCTGCCAGAATTTTTTGGATTTAATAAAAATGTGTGTGCTTAGCATCAGACATATACAGTAATAGTTACTGGAACATTCACTTTCTTCCTTTTCAAAATTCCTCCAAGACCAAGGTTGTAGGGTTCCAAGTCTCTGTGACTGACTGGGCTCCTCCAAGGTAGTAATTTCTCTTCTCTGACCCTGCAGTGAAAAGCTTTTGCCTGCCTGATAGCAAGATTGTGAGCTTAAAATTAGACTGTACAGGTAAGGAAAGACTGACTCTATTTATTCACTTAATGTTTATTGACCTGTAATGTGCTGGAAGCCCATCCCCATGGCTGCTAGGATAGAAAAACTGCCATGTAAACTAAATAGTTTATATGTAGTGACTGATGGACACTATTACCCTCCTGCGAGATGAAAAACCCAAGTAGAAGAGCTCTCTTTAAAGCAAAGTTGTAATTTGTTTAATATAGAAAGGCGTTGACAGAGCTTTCCAACATTCCTAGTACTGGATGTTCTCAACTTCCCATTACAAGTTCTTCACTCAAATAATAAAAGTATACATGTGATTTTAAAAGAGAAACAAGAGCGTCAGTGAAAGTGTGGGTGGAAGCCATTGAGGCCTTCTCCACTTACACCTCCTTAACTATTCCTTCTGAGCCATTTTCATTCCTGTTGCTTTAGTCCAGTGGTTTACAAAGTGTGGCCTTTTGATTAGCAACATTAGAATCACCTCAGAACCTACTGGAAATGCAGATTCTTAGACCCCGCCACAGACCACTGGAGTGTTCAGAAGAAAGCAAAGAGTTGGTATCTGTAATTTCCTTTGCAGTACATCCAAAGTGTGAACAGAACAAGCGGAGAGGGAGGGTTAGGTAATACAATAAAATGTATGGTAAAAGGCCTGTTAGGTCTGTTGAATTCCTAAGTGGAGGGATTAGTCTGTACTGTTTGAGTTTGTTAAGGTTTGGTGGGGACAGCCTCTGTCCTTTGTAAAGTTTTTGCTTGTTCAAATCAGGTGAGTTATTTTGAGAGAGGATATAGTATCAGGGTTCCTATTTACTAGTGGTAAATCTGACTCCTTTGAGCAAGGAGGGATTAAATGAACAAACTATGCCAGGGATTTTCCATCTTTGTTCTTTATTTTACTGTCCCTCATAGTGACATCACGCATTTCATTACTAGTGCTCCTTGACTACATCCTGCAGCTTCTTCCTCTAGAGGGAGACTTCTCCCTCTGCTTCAGGAAATCCTAGAGAATTTCCACAATTGTCTTAGCAGAGCACAGCACCCAGTACCTGTGTGAAGAGAAGATGGTTACCAGGATAAAGAACTGCTAGGCATATTGTACGTGGGAATTTGTGAAATTTATATCTCTCCTTCATCTCCTGCCTACTACTCTCTAGGTTTAGCGAAGAGTCCTTGTGTGTTTGCTCTCTTGGCCTTTTGGCAGAGTCACTTGAGGTCCCCTGGTTCCTCTCTCTGTTTCATTTCCCTGATAGTTAGCAAACTTGGCCACAGTTACGCTGCATTACAAACCACATCTTGGTTTGCAACAAGCTCCTCGTTTCATGCTGTTAGGGATACAGATCAAACAAATTCAGCTGATCTAGAGAGGCTTCAGCTATATGGCTGGGCTGCAGGGCCAACCAAGGCTGTGGGTTGGGGTAGGCTTATTCCCCATGTGTCCATCCTAGACCCCAGGCCATAGGAGCAGACTGATGCATATGACATGCCCTCGTAGAGGGTCACAAGAACACAAAAGCCAAACAAGAAGCATAACTACATTTAAAGCCTCTGGTCTCCAACATTCCACTGTCCAGAGCTTCACATTACTAAACTCTGCATCAGTGGACTGAAGACGTATTCTTTGCCTAAAATGGAGGGAAAGAGCAGCACACACTCTTGGAGGTTCAGACCTTGAATTCCTTGGGTTTATTGAGGAACTTTCTAACTTTGCTGTCCTGATCATAGTTGAATCCAGAGCATTTGAGACCAGTTAGTGCCTCATGAGCTCTTTTATAGACTAACATGTTGTTTTCCCCTAACCTTTGATAACATCTATAGACTTTGACATTAGTCTGTATTCTTGAGTCACACTGAGGTTTGGGTGGTCCCTCATTCTATGCAGGGAATTTGCTGAGTTTATTGCTGAGAACACCCCCATCAGGTAAGTGAAGCAGGAGCATTTCAGTTTTACCAGTGGAAACTTGGTGGTTGGGTGACTTGTTGAAAGTCAGACAGTAAGTGGACAGTGAAGCCAGGCCTAAAACCCAGGTCCTGTCATTCAGAAACAGCCTGTGTCTAACCCTGACTTGGCCACATTTCAGCCAGGTGAGCAGGGTATTTCCCTTTCCAAGCCTAAAAGTCTAGTCTCTAATATGGAGGCAGAAGAATGCTAAGAGGAGCTTCTGCCAGCAGTTACTGGAGAAGTAAACAGGACCGTACAGTGAAACATGACATTGTGCCTCCTGCCATAGATGGGTGCGTATGACAGCGACTGACTCCTGGCTGCACTGTGTATGGTGAGCTCCGCAGATAGGTGGAGGTGTATTTAGGGGTGACAGTACATGAGAGGTAGATGGCTAAGTCCAAAAGCTTTGCTGCATGTAACAGCTGACATCGTCTCTTTTTAATATTTTAGCCAGCTTACCAAAACCTGAGGCAGAAAGTGGATAATTTTGTGTCAACACATCTGGACAAACAGGAATGGAATCCTACAATGAACAAGAACCAACTGCGAAATGGTCTGAGGCAGAGTGTGGTTCAGTAAGTAAGCAGGGTTAGAGCTTTTGAAAAAGCAGTGATTACAGGGACAGTGCCCAAGAAGGTTGATCGGAGTCACTATCTAGTCAAGGTAGATGATACTTTATATCAAGTGCAGTAGTCTGCTCCATAATTATACTCAAGGGTGAAGAAAAGCTCTCCACTGCAATTCCTGCTGGTTTATCGAGGCTTAGAAGGCCTCCTGCGTGTGCATGTCTCCTGGGTGTGTTGGAGTTTCTTCCAAATGTGCGACTTGTTCTGTGTTCTTTAAAGTTTTCAGCGTAGTCTAAACATGTGAGCTTTATACCAAGATAATGGAGTTTGGGTCTTAGACAAGAGGAGCTTAGTCTTTATTTTCACAAGCAAATGTGAGTTCTGTAAATTCTGTGAGTGCGTCTTGGCCTTCTTTGAAGCTTAGGTGCCGCCTGCAGGCAGATGTGGTCTTCTGAGGTATTGTCTTCCCAGTAATAAATCAAATCTTTACTTATAAAGGTGCTCCAGAGAGCTCATCCAAGCGCCTTCAGTGTTACAGGCCACAGGTAGAAATGGGGTGTGGAATCTGGTGTCCTGAGATGAGCTTTATTTGATCTCAGATTTTTTAAAACTCCTGAATGTCTGAAAGCCTGTGTCTTTCAAAATGGAAATATCAGGGAATTACAGTGAGTGCAAAAAAGCCAATATTAAAAGGATACCTGGTGCATGATTCCCTTTACAATTCATGAGCTAACATGAATGTAGATGGAGAGCCAATTTGTGGTTGCCCAGGGTTAGGGATGGCAGGAGGGGGGGATGATACAAAAGTGGTAGCACAGGAGGCCCCTGTGGCGGTATAGATCGTTGTGACAGTGCTTACCTGAACCAGCTCATTTGAGACAGTAGTGCTGTGCTTTGGGTATAGCTATGCTGGAAGCTTGGCTCCAGTGCAGCAGTGTTGAGAACCAGTTGAAGGTGATGAGGTCACGGGACCTCAAGAATGGGTTTCATGCCCCAAGTGTTTAAATACAAACATGGTTAGATTTTGACTATATTTTGCTCTGTTTGGAAAGCACTTTAAGGGTGTGTTTTAGCACCACTAGCTTAGAATAATTGCTTCCAAGTTGCCTATTACATGTTGTAAGTAGTGGTCATCACTGGCAGCCATGTTGAGTTTCCTGTGATGAAAATGCTTTACCCTGACTGATTGGTGTTGTATGTGGTATGAGAACAGTGACGAGCTTGCTGCCAAATGTTGTTTCTGCTTTGCATAGTAAGAGAATAATTGTTGGGGGGAATGGAGTCAAATCCAAGGTGACTGACTTTGACCATATGTTTAAGGTCTTCATCTGCGCATCTTGTCAGTTTCCTTCTAGGTTGTCACTTGTTCTCTGTCTTTGGGGCAGTCTACCTAGGTTTATTTGGTTTCTTTGCACAAAGCTGAGGTAGTAGTGGATGAGATTGTGAGTTAGGAATAGTGGGTAGCTGCTAGTTGTGAATTTCCCTTCAAAAGAGAGATTACAGGGACCTGAACTCCCTGGAGTAAGTAGATTACGTTTACAAGAACTCCCTAGATGGGCACAGCTGGGTTCTCACTGGACTCTCACCTGACACTTGGCTTATTGAGGCTAAAGATGACTCTCAGAGGAACTGAATAACAGAGTGATCTGTCTTGTCTCCCCAAGGTCAGGGATGTTGGAAGCAGGAGTGGACAGGATTATATCTCAGGTGGTGGATCCAAAACTGAACCACATCTTCAGGCCACAGATAGAACGAGCAATTCATGAGTTCCTGGCAGCCAAGAAAAAGGAAGCTGCACCAGCACCCCCGCCAGAGCCCGAAAGCCAGGACCCTCCGACTCTGTCTCAAGACACTTCGTAAGGTCTGGCATCCCCTCTTTTTGTTTGGGAACATCTGTGTCTTAACTTACAGATACATATAATGAAAGGAAAGACATAAGCTGTAAGAGGAGATCATATTTGTTATCCAGAAAAGTGTTTACTGCAGATGGGCTTCCCCTCCGCTTAGGATTCACATTTCCCTGAGAACTAATTAGTAGTATTTTCCTACATCACTGAGTATGATACTCTGTGCGACTAGAGCTGAGCATTTAAGATATGCATAGATGCTTCATTAGAATCCAGCTGGGATAATTGGCATGTGCCAGGGAAATTCACATGGAAGTCTCTTTTTCTGAAATTGCTTAAATGAGTCTCTTCCCTGGACATGTGTTAACTTGAGTTTGCAATTTTAATATAAAACTAAGCAGTGCATTCTAAAGTGGTGTACTAAATGGGACTCACAGTCTGCTTTGAGCTCTGATATATTTCCATATATTTAGTAAGGTTTCTAGTTTACCATTGTGTTCCCATGAGATTCTTCCATTCTTCCTTTTTTATTAAATTAGGAATTAAATTTTTAAAAATCAGCAGTAGATGCACAAACGAGTACTACTACAGGTTTCAGAAGACAGTAAATAGGAGCATTGGACTTTCTTACCTAGTCAGTGTTGACAATCCTTGCGGTGTGTCGGAGCCCCTTCTTCAGCTCTTGGTGTTCTCTTAAGATTCTTTGAGATGTCCGTTATTTCTCATAAAGCAGCTAAGTCAGATGAAGTGACTGGGGCCTTCAGTGAAGGATGCAAAAGCAGCAAGCTTATGTGGGCACTCACTTAAGTGTGGGATTGGCTTTCGCTTGGGAGATCGACCTTGAGTCCATTATGGAATATAACATATTCGTTTTTAAGTCTTTCTAGTTTAATGTAAATTCCTTTAGGAACATAAAATGAGAATTGTCTTTAAAAGCAACATTTTGGTATGCTTGTCTTTTCTTTTCAGAATAGGCCTGACACCTTTTGAAAGCTCCGGTTAATTAATGATGAAGAAATGGATACCTGTTACTTAAGAGTACTACTTCAGTCAGCCGGGGTCACCATTGACTTCAAGATCTCTACTTTGACCATGGCGCAGTGTCCAGATTGAACAGGGAGCAAATCTGGCTGTGAGAAACTTGTTCATGTGTCCCTGCTCTGTGCCACAATTTGACCAGCCTGTCCAATGATGTGACACCTAGTAAACACTACAGAATTATAAACACTACAGCAACTTAGCATGATCTTGAAGCAAACTTTTATACTTGAACATGGAGACTGCACATGGGTTTTAGAGTTTGCACTCTGGGATAAACAAAAGCTATAATGAAAGAACATAGATAGTCCCAAAGATAACTTCAAGGGACGAGGAGAGTATGCTTAGCTGGGAGTAGATACTTGACAGTGCTTACTTGATGCCGTATCTCAGAGTTACAAACTAGAATGTACAAGCAGATGACATTGATAGCCTTAAAATTGTTGTGACCTTCTTGTATGTGAATCCTCCAACCAGTTTGTTTTCCATTGTCAGAGGTGACAAAACAGGCAACCGTGGATTGAGAAGGAAGTCAGATATTAGGTACAGCCACTTTCAGGCTCTTTGTCCAGGGCATTGTTCTGTCCTGCAAGGGCTAGTGAGACCCAGAAATTTTCTGTTCTCATGGTTTCATTTTTTAGAAAAGTGATCAACAAATCAATAAATGGTGTTTTGTAATAAAATTGTGTGATACTTATGCTTTGCAGCTTCACCTGAATGTTAGATCCCAGGTCTGGGAAGTGGCACAGTTATCCTCTGCGCGCGCACATGTGTGTGTGTGTGTGTGTGTGAGAGAGAGAGAGAGAGACGTGACTGGTAGCAGAGGTGTGGTGGCTGTGACGACTCTCTGAAGCTGGTAGATAGGCACAGTTGGTGTCATTCCTCCCTGAACCATCACCGGTGCTGGTCACTTGAGGGCAGCACATCCTGCCAGGCTTTCTCAGCCTGGGGTGTGCAGAAGTATCCCCGAGGATCTTGAGAAGTGTATGGTCTAGTTTGGAGGTTCAGAGGTGGGACCTGCACATCTGTGTCTTTAGAAAGCTGATGAGTTATGCTATGGCCCTGGGCCTTGAGACATGTACAACAAGCCTTCAGTAATGTCAGAGACTAGTCTAGACCAAGAACTCTGAGTTTTCAGCTGAGCCTACGCCATCTGAAGGATGGTCTGTTTCCTACGTCGTAGTGGACACAATTCTGTTTCCAGCTGAGGCGGGTTGTTGGCCTTTCCAGTTATGGGATTCAACAGCTAGCATTCTCAGCCCAAGGAAAGGGCCCTCCAGTCCGCGTAACACTGCTGCTAGTAAATACTGCTAGGTCTGCCAGTCCTATGTTTTGCAAACAACTTCTCAAACTGACCAAGTTCCCAGACCGTAGACCCTTGGGATACTCCTTCCTCTGGGGCATCTTTCCAAGAGGGAGACCTCTGTACACAGCTCCTTCCCAGTGACTGCCAGCATCTTGTCTATCCAGCAGCGACCCAGTTCAACCAGGAGTGCAGACTCCATTAGCTCAGAGAAAGTGCTTCTGCTGCCCACAAATGTTCAACTGACTATATTTTGTATATTTTTTAACAATTTTAAGTCTGTCTCAGTTCTTTGACATTTTTTCCGTTACTAAAGAAAGCCGGATCTACTGATGAGAAGCACCCTAATTTTCATAGACTTAAATATACCAAGATGCCAGTTACTTTATCCTCATGTTATAATCCACAAGGAGTTACCTAGACAAAAGATTTTATTTGAAAAAATGAGGCAGAACCTTATCAGACTAGGAAGGTAACTGGACATATCACTGCTATTGATGAAAGACTATTCTTTTTGGCTCTTGACCAAGTCAAATCAAAGGGGAAAAATGCTTGTATATGGATTCATATTGGCAGGACCTGGAAGGCTAGTCATGCCCAAGAGTGCTAAAAGGGATGGGGACAAGAAAGCCAGTGTCTAGCTTCTCACAGCAGGTTACTAAGGAAATATATTTGTACCCTCAGTTGAGGCCTCGTGCTTTGGGTATTGTGTTAGTTGTGCAGAACCTAGAAAATGTGTGTATGTTCTGAAATAAAATAGAAAAGTTCCTCCCTAAGGAAACTTAGGCCACCAAAAATACTTCACCCCTTAAATGCCCTAACTGTTCATTCCTAAGCAAGAAATGAATTGTCAGTGACCTCAAGCCAATTAAGCTTCTCTCCTTGTGGTTGGAAACCCCACTACCTTCTGCAGCCCAGTGGAGTATAGAGCAGGCATCTATAAGACAAGAACAGCCACCGTGGAAAGCCATCCAAGCCTTGGAGCTAAGTCACGGGAACTCCACCCTCACTGAAGATGGCAATTGGTAGGAGGATAGGGAGAGTACACTGTCCCATGTTGAAAGCCCAGTTCTTTTGCCTGGATCATCTTTTGCAGATACTACTGGAGACCATTCCTGGCCTGTTTCTAGTCTCCAAGGTTAATGCTTCACCAGCATTGCCAACTCACCATTTCAACCTAGAACCAGTTGTTTGAAATCTGGATTTTTGGTAAGACTGTTAGCTTTTAGGAGTGATGCTAGCCTTATTTTTGTCATTTTGCTCCACCCTCTATTTACTAGAGTCAGGGTGAGGGTTCACATGCATTCCTTATCCTGGCACTGTGAACTGAATACACAGGTTTATTATCATCTTACTTTTTTTTTTTTATTTCTGAGACAAAATACCTAACCAGTTCATAGCAGGCTGAAGACAGCAAAGTGATCCAGAAACACTCCGCAGTAACTTCTTTGTGCCCCTTTTATATTCTATCTAGTTTACCTGACAGGTGCCAAACCAATGAGTGGACTAATTTAATAATCACACAGCCTTAATTCCAGCATCACACACACTAGATCCATCCACCTCTGAAAAAGCCCCACCTATGACTGCATGAGGCTATGAGGGGATGTCTACACAAACCATAACAATCACCATGGTGGTCCGTACAAACTCTCCAACCAAACAGGATCAGAAGCATCCTGAAACTAGGTAGAAATATGCTGTCCTCCTGATTTCAGAAAAGGGTGAGGCCCCCCAAGCCTGGATGACTTTCATGTGCACTGAAAGTTATTTTCATTTTAGGAAACCTGTTTTAGCATTAGTAGTCTTGACTGGTAAGAATGGATTAATTATAATTAGTAGATAACATATTCTAATGGTTCCTGAAGGGTAAGATTTTTTTTTTTTAATTCAGTCTTTTGTGAGGACTGCTGTATGTATTTGGACATTTTGATTTGGTCATGCCTGAAGAAAGCTTAACCTTCCTAAGGTTTCAAAAGCTGTAAGCAGTCTTCTGAAGATGACTTTGCTAAAGTGGCTCAGATCATTGCCTGGAACTCTGCAGAAGACTTTCATTAGCTGTTAAAAACCTGGGAGAGAAACAGGTGGGCAGCCAGCAAAGGCCAAAATATGACATAGGTCTGAGGCTGATGCTAAGGTCAGGGTTTGAAAATTGTGTTTAGGTGAGCAAGGGGCCCAGCCTGTCTCCTCCAGCTGACTTAAGGGTACTGAGGACACAGGAGGGAAGCAGACAGGAGAGCTGGCGTAGCTAAGCTTTCATTGGCACTGACACTGTACCCTGTCCATCACCTCATCTGAGGAGGAGCTGGGAGGTCAACTTTTATGGTCTTGTCACCAGGGTTGGGCTGGGCTCCAAGGCTACAGGATAGTAAACACTGCTCTCCTCAAACTGGTCACACCACCTGAGACTTCATCAGTCTTGCTGACTCCAGGCTCCAAACTGCCATTTGGCCACCCTTCCTGAAACAGTGCTTTCATCAAGTATCTTCCTTACTCAGGAACCTTCCTGCACTTGAGCTAGGGGCCCAGCAAGCCCTCCAGGTGACTTTAATGCACACTAAAAATCATTTCATTTTAGGAAACCTTTTTTAAAAGCTATTTTAAATCTTTTCCAAGTGCAACCATTTTCTTATGTATAAGTTCATTTAATTTGCATGACCCTGTCAGGATTTAATCTCCCTTTTATGTATGAAGAAATCAAAACAGGCAAAGCAACCTACTCTGAACAATTACTGTGTAAAGAGGCAAGGGTTTCACCCCAGGCCTGTGCTTCCCACCCCTCCACCCCACCTCCCTTGCCACACTACCTCCCTGTTTGCTGCGTTCAGACTTGAACAGGTCCTCTGGGGTCCACTCTTCACTCCAAGCCTAGGCCAACATCTCCTGTGTCTCAGCACACATCCTTGTCTCTAGCTGCCCCAGGGCCAGTGCCATTAAAGAACTTGGCAATGTGGCCTAATCAATCCGTGTGATGAAACATTTTGTGAGACTGATCAGTCAAGAATAGTAGAAGCTAACCAATGACCAGTGAGGATGAACAAAGCAGTTTATGCTGCATCCTTGTGGCATCATTCCAGTCTCCAGAGGTGATTCTGTAGGGGAGCTGGTGGAATTTGCCACAGCCAACATGGCATGGAGCTGACCTTAATGGCAATGATTCCCCAGCAGTCCTGCCAGCCAGCTTGTGGAGTGTGCTGGGTAAAGGCCCAGGATTTGAATCCTGTTCTATCACTTGTGCTCTGGGACAGTATTTGTCATGATACATTTAGGTTGGTTCTACAGTACTGATAAACGCTATAGTAAAATCCCAGTGGCCTAGCCCAAAAAAGCGTTTCTCACTTGTTACAAAATGGTTGTGATCCGGGAGCGCTGGTAACTGCCCTTCATACGGCATTCAGCACACTTGCTGCCTTAGTGCTTTAGCCCAGTCCTCTTAACTCCCAGCCTCTTCTACAAGAGCACAGCAGGCCAAGAGAACATTGGCAGGGCTCACACGAAGGATTAAATTTTTTGGCTTTCCAGCAATTGTGTCACTTACACTCGTGACCCGTTGGCCAGGACAAAAAGTGTGACCTCACCTAACTGAAAGGGGACAGAGCAGCATAATATAATCCGGTCATATGCCTGGCAGGAGACAAGCACGCAATATAAATGAGTACTACTAAGTCAACTTCATTCTTTTGACCTCCAAATATAGTTTATTTTCCTCATGAAGCTTTTCATCTTGCTCCATATAAGACCATCTAAAATTCTACCTAGTCACCACACCCAATTTGAAGCTTACGAGGTCTGTACATTAGGGTTTAGGCAGCTTCTCAATTAGACCTAAGGTCGAAAAAGGTCATTTGTTGGCAGAATACAAAGCAGAAAAGGAAAGGATGGGAAATTGTAGTACCTGGCCTGTAGCAATTCCAAAATCCCCCTGAACAGCCTAAGACAACTTAACTGGTTGGAGCAAGTGTTCCTTATTTAGGACCAGAGCTATTCTGAAGGCCTCCTTGTCTCATTGTCCTCTGTGGCCTTTTGCTTCATGCTCTGCAAGTGCTTCAGTTTCCATTCTCTTTTTTTCCATGGTTCTCTGGCCATATCCAGTGAGATAAAGGATGATCTCTTCATGGAGACTCATAGTTTTCACAATGCGTGAGAGAGAGACCAACCCAGGGGTCATTTTAAAGTTTGAACAAAGACTTGTGGAATCTGGGTAGATGGATTGCCTTTTGTTTTGCTTTGGTCAGAATAATTCCCGAAACTGTAGTAGAAACTTTATCTGATTAATTGAAATCAGCAATGTGAGCCGGAAGCCACACACACAGTTCTTTTTTGTGACTTCAATTTTCAAATCTTTTATATTATTTATAAGTTTGCATTTGTACTCTTAAACTTTGGTTTAAACCTTGAGTATGAGGATTCTGTACAAAAAACAAAACCTTACACAGTCCCTGAGCCATTTTGTTCTGCTGAAAAGCTTACTGGAAACCATATCTTTAATCAGATTATTGCATGTAGGCTTTTGTCACAACCATTTTCTTCATTTGTTTCTTGCTGTTTTGGGCTCAAAATCAGTTTACTTACAATTCTCTGAGTATCTGGGCTTTGTCTTTTTAATTTCTTATTTTTTTTAATTTCTTCTCACAAACTGGGAAACTTTTTCTGACTTTGTCTTTCTTGTAAGAGCTTGCCAAATGTAACTGAAGCATATTATTAATGTTGTTTTCCAACCTCTTACAGTCACAAGTCTATTAGGTGTATGATTTTCCCTGCATTATTGCTACACAGTAAGTACAGTTCATACCCCTTATCTAGGTTGGCTCGTTTGAATCTTTGCAACTTGCAAGTTATCAACCACCTAATTTCATTGATTAATTTTCATATTAATGACTCTCCAGTTGGTATGTTTTTTCCCTTTGGTCAACAGATCAGCTTTGTACTGTTTTTTTTTTTGGTACTGTTTTATTAAAATTACAACTTTTTAATTTAAAGAGAATAAAACAAAACAAAATCAAATAAAGCAAATGAGAACAGAACAATGCATGCGATACAGGATTCAAAACAAGACAACAGGAAATCAACAGTGGCTACCATAGTGGCTTTCATTTTCTTCAAAACAGCTGTCCATACAATCACACACAATAAAATCAAACAAATCAAAAGAATGAAAGCATTACAAGACTTCAAAACAAGGTAACAGGACATCAACAATGACTATAATAATGTCTCTTGTTTTCTTCAAAATAGCTGTCTGTACCTTCACACACAATAAAATCAAACAAAGCAAAATAGAATAAAACCAATCAAAACAAAAGAATGAAAGCATTGCAAAATTTCAAAACAAGATAACAGGAAATGAACAATTGTTACCATACTATATCCCATTATCGTCAAAATAGCTGCCCATACCATCAGACACAGTAAAATCTAACAGAACAAGACAGAATAAAACCAAACCTAATAAAATTATGAAAATGATTCAAGAATTCAAAACAAATAGGAAATTAACAGTGGTTGCCACTTTCCCTTTTTAGGTGTTTCCTGCCCTATCACTTTCATAGTATCTGTTGTGCTTTTGGATCCCACTGACTTCTTCAGTGTTTTGTGCTAAGGAGATAGCTCTGTGTTCAAGCATATGAGTCCAAACCATCTCACCCATGAATATGATCTCCAGTTGCATTCATTTACTTACAAGAACCTCGAGATTATTCTACTTTATAGCTGAGTAGCTTTCCATTGTATGAAAATACCACATCTTTCCTATCCATTCTGTGGTTGATGGGCAAGTTACCCTCGGTTTTTTCTGGTTTGCAGTCATGCGTAACAATTGTTTTCTGTACTTCAATTTTCTGTCTGTGAATTTCTTTTTTATTTAAATGTGTTTCTTGTATACAGTATATTGATGGATCTTGTTTCTTGATTCACGTGTTTCTTTTTATTGGTGACTCGAGGCCATCTGCGTTAATTGTTACACCTGGCATGCATTGGTTCATCTCCGCCATGCTGTCCTCCTGCTGTTGGCCCTCCGTTTTCCCCTTCATTCAATTGCCTGTCCTGTTTGGCAATCTTCCTCTGCTGCTATTCCAGGAACCATGGTCATCTTTATCTCTCTCTGAATATCCTTCAGCACATGCTGTAGGGTTGTTTTGGTGGTCATGAATTCCTTCAGTTGTTTTTTTATCATGGAAGTATCTTATTTTTCCATCAATTTTGAAAGATACTTTTGCAGGGTACATCAATCTGGGTTGGAAGTTGTTCTTTTTCAGGATTTGAAACACTGCACTCCAAACTCTGCTTGACCTGATGGTTTGTGTTGACAAATCTGCTATTATTCTGATTGGTTTTCCTTTATAGGTGATTTGTTTATTTTCTCTAAGAACTTTTAATATTCTGTTCTTGTGCTGAATCTCTGGAATCTTGTCTGGGTGTAGATTTATTTTGGGTATGGCTAATTGGAGTGCTATATGCCTTGCTTATCTATATGCCAGATCCTTTCCCCATGCTTGGGAAGTTTTCTGCAATTGCTCCTATAAATAGTCTTTTTATTTCATTTGTGTTGACTCCTGCTTTTTCACTGATACTTATCACTCTTAAATTATTTTTTTGCATCATCTTGCAGCCATTGAATTGTTATTTCCTGGTTCCTTGTTATTTTTAAGAAATCTTTCCTTGAACAATCACTAGCTGCAGTCCTGTCATCAAAGTCTGAAAGTCTATCTTCAGTCTCCTTCAAGTGGTTTTACCAGCTTTTGATTGACTTTGTAATTTCCTGGATATCTCTTTGAATCTGTTTTATGCATTGTAATTCCTGTTTTATGCATTGAATTCTGTTTTATGCATTGTAATAGTGTTCGTTCAAGGTTTCCATCCTTTTCCTGTGCTCTTCTTTTTTATCTGTCTTCTGTAGACATGCTCAGCAAGTCTTTCATTATGTTTGTGGTTTCTTCTTTTATTTGAGACATTTCTGATCTGATTGCTTTTACAATCTCATAAAGTTGTTTCTTTAGTGCAGTTGCTATCCTCTCAGAGATTTCAGGTGTGTGACTTCCGTTTTCTTCCATAACTCTATCTCCCAGACTTGTTCTGTGTGGGCTGGAGGTCTGAGATTGTCTTTTGCTCCTTCATCTTGACAGTCTCCTCCCAACAAGCCAATTGTGGGGTCCCAGGCATTTCCCATGCTGGCTGCCTCTCCACAGTGTAGGGGAATGGGACAGTGCACCTGGGTTTCTCTGAACCCAGGTTTCCAGGGAAGTAGCAGGGTGTGGAGCAGGCTTCTCAATGGCCAGGGGAGTGTGGTGGAGGGGCTGCCGCTTCTCTCAGCCTGCCTGTCTACATCAGGATGTCCCCAGTGGCAGCAGGCACACAGGGGTGTGTTTGTCTGATTCTCCCAGTGGGTGCTGGCTGCTCAAAGGAAGCAAGGGTCACCAGTGCCACTGACAATTACACTTTTTAAATAATTGTAAATTCACAAGCAATTTTTGAAAAATAATACAGCCTCTCTGAACAATGATGTTTTCTTAGTTTCTTCAGTGGTTTTGCTAAAGGATAGTAAAATAACACACCTAGGACTCCTTTATTTGAAAATAATAGCCTCTGCCTTTATTTCTGGTTATGTGCAACGGAAGATATCTCTTGAGAATTTATCAGTGTTATTACAGTGCTTGCTTTTGTTTTAATGCTGGTCATTAGGTTTTGTTTTGATTTTGCTTTTTTGTTTCATGCTTTGTTCATTACAAATATATATACACAGCCCTTACAAGTGTGCCAGGCAATGGTCTTTGCCATAGGACACCACAGTGGTCAACACAGACCTGGTCCTTTCCCTTATCATGGATCCATGTCACTGTTTTCCCTGAGGCTAAGGACAATGCTGTGTCGTGTCTCAAAATGGCACAAAACAGACAGGAAGGTAAGGAGAAATGGGTCAAATTTATCAACAAGAGCACTTTAGATGGATGGCAGGGAAGTACTGCAAGGTAGCAAGGGGCTGGAGTGAGAGAGAGGGAGAAATGGAGGGTCTTTGATAATTTGATTAATCAATACATTAGTTATTTAAATAGTAACATTTATATGTAGGAACATATTCAAGTATCCCTTAGCTTCTCACACTAGTAACTAGTAACCATGTACTAGTTTGATGTGTTTCTCTCCAGAAACAATCTATGCATAGACAAGCATCTAAGAGTTTGTACCTCTGTTTAGCTGGGACCACTGCCCCCACCTTAAGTGTCCGGAAAGAAAGTTCCTAGAGAAAAGACAGCAGACTGGGCTGCCTGAAGTTCCTAGGGGTGGGAGGGGGCCTGGGACAATAATAGCAACCTTGCATTTTAATGGGGTTCGTGATAAAAACAGTAGTAAACATTGCTATTTGACATTAATCATGGGTGATTCCAAAATTCCAAAATTTTTAAAACAGTTTGAATGGAAAAATTTTATAACTATGAATTTTATTTTCAAGACTAACATTTTTGAAAGTGTTTCCCTAGAGAATAAACTGTGCTGTTGTGGCTGTGAAAATAAAATATTTTGGTGAAAGATTTGAAAAAGAAACAGACTCTATGGACTGCTTACCACTGCTGTCCACTGCACCCACCACACCAACAAGGTGTCTGCGCTGTGAAAGCGGCACCATTTTTCGTGCCTACTGACAGAAACAAATAAGCCATCGCCAAAGATCACTCAGTGACAGCTGTCAGAACGGAGAGCCCAGGCATGGTTCACTCCAAAGCCTAGCTTCGCACCCCCACCCCGGTTTTTAAAGAGATTGTGATAAAATGCACACTAACCTAAGAGTTGCCATCTTGAAGTGTATAGTTTGGTAGCACTAAGTGTATAAGCAACACCACCATCGTCTCCTGACCTCTTCATCTTCCGATTAAAACTACCAACTAAATACTATCTCTTCGTTTTGTTTTCCTCCAGCCCCTGGCAACTCCACCCTATCTATCTGTGAGGTTGACTACTCTAGATGTTCATGTAAGTAGCATCATACACTATTTCTCCTTTCATAACTGACTTATTTCACTTACCAGAGCATCCTCAAGGGTCACCCACATTGTAGCACGTATCAGAATGTCCTGTACTTTTAAGGTTGAAGAATAGTCCAATGTATGTATGTGTATGTGCTTTTTGTTTGTTTGTTTGTTTGTTTGTCTTTTTGAGACAGGGTCTTTCTATCCAGTTCAGGCTGGCCTTGAGCTCACAGTGTAGCCCAGGCTGGTCTCGAACCCACAACAATCTTCCTGCCTCAGCCTCCTGAGTGCTGGCGTTTCAGGCATGTGTCACCAATCCAGCTTATATTGCATTTTTGCAAAGCCTGCCACTTAATCACATATCTATGCTGAAATACCTGACTCTTCTGACTCTTAGTACATTTGTAATAACTTTAAAAAAAAAACCTTTTCCTTGAAATCATTTCAAACTTACAGAAAAATTATGTTTCATAAAAATAACTCAGCTACTAGAACAGTGGATGACCAGTGGTTCATCACACCCAAGAACATAAACATGTAGTTTCTACCAACAAGGGCAGTCTCCACCACAGCCTCAAGAAATTAATTATTATTAATATATTACTGCTATTTAATCTTCAGGTCTCTTAAGTTTTTTCGGAAGTCCCATTATATTCTGCCTAGCAGAAAGATAATGTATAATCAAAAGACACACTTGGTTGTCACATCTTTTTCTCTGTTTTCATCTGGAAAAGTTCCTAGAGAACTTTGAGGAATACAAGTCAGATCTCTGATAGAATCTCTCTCCAGACGGGCTAGTCCCATTCAATCCAGATTCCACATTTTGGCGGGAATACCACAGAAGTCATGCTGTGTTCTTCTTGCATCTGACCAGGTGCGTGATTTTATTTTGTCCCTGTTGTCACTTGATTTCTGTAATGTGTACCAGATTATTCTTTTATCTTTTTGAAATTAAGTAGTATTGTATGGGGAGATATGACAAGACTTTGTGATTATTGTGTTTACCATCAAACATTAGTGCCCACTGATGTTTCTTAGTTCTTGATTGGGTTAAGTTTCACCATGATGGTGGGCAAGTAGCTGATAATTTCATTATTTCTTCCACCTATTACCTATTTAGCATTAACTCCTCCTCTTGTCCCCATTTATTCACTTATTTCTGTCTGAATAGATCCACAGATTCCTGTTTCCCTGGGTTCTAATAGTTTATCTTTGTTGCTCGCATTTTCTCTGATGTGGCCAGTGAGCCGTCCTTCTACCTGGCTAAGGTGTTGTTTTATAGCTCTCTATCACTCTTCAAGCCTGTCCTTACTTTCTGGAACAAGAAGGTATCACAGGCTCACTTTATACTTTCCCTGAAATTTGCTGTTTCTCAGGAGGTCTGATTCCTTTAACTGGTATTTAAAAATCATTTCTGGGTATTGGACATGCCTCTTGGGGTTCACTCTAGTTGCCCTCCTTCCTTTAACCATAACTGTTTCCAGTAGTTTCCCATCATCCTCAGTACCATTACACTGGCCAGTCCCCTCCTCACAGAGCCAATCTCCCATCACTACTGTCTCCCCAAAGCCACAGAGAGGTCCCCCTACTGTTCTACACCTCTTTTTTTTTTCAACCCCATTTAGTAACTAATAACTACAGTCAGGCACCACATAAGGGCATTCTGGTCAATAACACTGTATATATGAGGTGTGATAAAAAAAATAAGGTAAATATTTTTAAATTTGTTTTTAAATTTATTATGATAAAGGGCATATTGTAATTCTCAAAATAAATCCCCTTGCTTTGAACACACTTATCCCACATTCTTCCCACTTCCTAAAGCACTTTTGGGAATCCTCTTTCATGGTTCTGTCCTTACTGCCTCAACGCCTTGAATTGATTCAGATTGTTTACCTTTCATGGTCATCTTGACTTGGGGGGAGGGCCAGCAGTTGCACTGTCAGGTCCAGTGAAGAAGGTGGACAGGGACACAGTATCAAATGTTTATGAGCCTGCATTTCTGTTGGGTAACACTCAGCCTCAGCGTTCACAGTAATGTTTAATCACACCCCTTAAAAACAAGAGAAAGGACTTCAGAACTGCTCCAAAAAGTGGCAAGAATAATGTTACGAATAAGCATGTCTGAAGCTGTGGGAGTGCGTCTCGAGGTGAATTAATGTCAGTGTGTCTTTTAGTGTCATGTGGTTTTTTGTAATTTAAACATTCACCTTATTTTGGACCACATAATGACACTTCCAAAAGGCGACAGTGGACCTGAAAGACCCCTATCACCCGTTGCTTTTGTGCCTTAGCAGCGGCACATTCCTCATGTGCTCCCGGGATGCGGATGTAAACACACCCACCTGCACTGCAGGGTGTGTAAAAGTAGAACAGACAACTATTTGTGGTTCCAATACTTGACAATACATAATCGTGTATTTGCTATATTTTTATGTATTCACTGTATTTTGCTGTTACAATGGAGTGTACTGTGGTTATTTTATAATTGTACCCTGTTAAACAGTGTGCCACGTCACACCACCACAGCCTGCACACCTGGTGTGTGCATCTTGGTCGCATCCCTTTCTCTCGCATTGCATTTAAACTCACGTTGTTTTGTTCATCACAGCCTTAGGAACGATAGGCTGTGCTGTATGTATCTGTATGCTACGTAGCCTAACGTAAGTTCTCATACATTCTGAGAACTGTGCTGTTGGCTGATTTTGTCATCATGTGAAGGTCACAGAATATTCTTACACAGCCTGAGACAGCTACCACATCATTAGGCAATCTGGTCTGCTGGAAGCACTGTGGCATCTGCTACCCATTGTCGCCTGGAACATCAGTATGCAGCACACAAGTGTACAATCCCAAGATGGTCACACGGTGATGAAATCGTCTAACAAAATGTTTCTCATGACATATCCATTAAGACATGTGTCACTCTATTTGCAAACCTTTGACCTGATTCCTACTTTAAGGTCACATGGTATGAACTGACGAATGCTTCCCGGGAAGGCCCTGGCCCAGGGACGGTGACAATGAAGAGATGAAACAGCTGAAGCTCTGAGTTAATACAAGTGACAGGACCCTGCCCTGTGGAGCAGGTGGCTCCACTGACCTAAGTTTTGTCTACCAGAGGAAATGATGGGGTCACCTCCTGAGCATTATGACAGTATAAAGAGAGCAGGCTTTGGAACCTACATGTTCTGGAGTTTTCCCTGCTCCTACCTGCCTCAGCTTCTCCCCCACACACCACTATAGGTCCTCTCAAACACATGGACCAAATTTGGTCAAAGTCCATGCAGCCATTTTCACAGCCTGTGGAAACCAACAGAACCATATTTATATCCCATAAGTTATTAATAAGCTAGGATTTTACTGGTTTCCGTTCTAAGCACAAATCTCCCCATAAATGCTTGGATCTAGGGGCATGAAAAGAGGGAACATTATTGGATGATGTTCTTATAAAAGGAGTATTGTGCTATGTCATTCCATTTCTCCTCATTAAGTCTCTGCTGGGAACATCTTGTGGTTTGCAGTTGTAAAATGGGTCCTAGTTGACCTGGAGACCCAAGACCACTTCTCTTCTGCCTTGGCCCGGCCTCCTGCCTCCCTACAAGTCCCCAAGGAAGATGTTTGCAAAGTGGATACTAGTAAAGTGGCCCTTTGTTATCTGCCAAGCCTTTGGCCCTAAACCCTGATGGCTTCAGGGATTCAGGAGGGACCACACAGGGTGCTGTTTGCCTGTGCCATTCTAGGATGACATGTGGCCTTGAGCCACAGACAACTCTTAAGAAACCATCTCTACCTGCTTCTCGTGCTTAAGCCTCAGTCCTGGAATTTACCACGCTGGTGAGATGCAAGGCCTTGCCCACCTGGACAAAAAGAGAATGAGGAGGTGCCTGATTCCCTATCCCAGATGCAGCCACACTGAGTCCAGGAGCATCAGATGGGGTAACCATCAAGCAGAGGGATAAGGTGAGACACAGAGAAGGCTTTCCAGAGTGGAGGATGTACCGACCTTCTATGCCAGGAGAGAGCACTGTGGGGCTTTCCCCAGGAGAGGAGGCCCTTTCCAGCCTCATGAAATGGCCAGAGAAAGGGCGTGACCGCGGACACTGGCCTGCAAGTAGAGACTAGTAGCCCTACAGCACAACAGGGCCCTGGGAGCATTCCCTGGAATGAGGGAGTAGGGTGCCCTTAGTGCGATTCTCCCTGCAGAAGTACCGGGGTGGGGTGGAGAGTGCAGGGGAGCCAGGGGCAGGCCTTCCCCAAACATGAAGAGGGTGGTTGAGCTGGAGAGAGGAGGCACTTGGTGCCCGTCAGCTGCGTGGGAAGTGAGTACAGGCGCAGGCAGGGCACATGGTGCTCTCTCACTAAATATGGTCATTGCTTCCAGCAGCAGCAGCAGCAGCAGCAGCAGCAGCAGCAGGACCAGAAGTCGTGGGCCACTCATTGGACCATCGCAGTACCTCTGAATGCAGAACTGCCAAGCGCCCCCTCATTCTACAAGGAACCCAGCTCTGTGAATGGACCTGGCCAATGTTGCCAGCCAACCTAAGAGTAGCAGAACCAGAGCAAGTGCCTGTCCCTCGCAGGAAACCACGGGAGCCTGGCTCAGGGCATTGGCTGCATCCCTCAGGGAACCACAGCAGGATCAAAAAGATGTGGGGGAAAGAAAAAGGGAGATGGGAACTGTGGGGTATGGATACACTTGGAGAGGAGAGGGAGAAGAGACAGAAGACACGGGTGGGAAGGAGTTTAGGCCAGGCTCACCCACTGGGGAGGTTTACCTGGACCCAGGAGTTGGGAAGGAAGGACCTGTACTCCTTTGAAGATTGACAGGAGCCACAGAGTCCTAGGTGGACCCCACAGCAGCTAGGTGACCTTGGGCAAGTCCTTTTGACTTTCTGAGCTCCATTCCGCACCTGTATGGCGGGGCAGCAGTAGTATGTTTCTCACAGAGCCACTGCAGAAAGTGATGCGGCCACGTCAGTCAAGTGGACAGCCGACAGTCATCAGCCACCCAGAGGCAGTTACCACTGAGCTAGCGACGGCTGAGCACAGGGCAGAGGTGAACTCGAGGTCACCTTTCTCTTGCACACTGGTGACGTGTGCACCATGCAGCTCTCTGTCCCTGTACAACAGATCAGGAGGAACGCGGCTGGGGCCTTTTCAGACCAGAAAAGCTCCCATCAGGCTGGGGATGTAGCTAGTGGCATAAGGCCTGCCTGGCAAACGCAAGGTCCTGAGTTCAATACTTGGTACCTAAATAAATAAATAACACGAAAAGCTTCCATCAAAAGAGACCTTCTTAATCTGCCACCCAGGTTCTTTCCTCACCTAGAGTAGTAGGTGGGACAGCTCCTACTATAGGTAAGTCACTGTTCCTGTCTTCTCAGCTGTAAAAGAGACTACTTTGAGGATTATAGAGAATCTTTAAACAAAAGCCACTGGTATTAATTTTATCCAGGAAAGCAAAATAGCCAAAGTGGAGATACTATTTATCTCGACTTCAGAGGTATCAACACTTAACAATCCACACTCCTTCAAAATATAACTGAACACCCCAAACCAGGTGCCTCACAGCCCGTGTCCCCCTCCTCAAGGAGTACCTAAGATCACATGAAGCCTGCAGCAGAGTTGGACACACAGGAAAGCACGATCTCTGTTCCCATGACTGTCTGTTTCACTCTCAGCCTGAACCCCACTCAGGCCTGGCCTCCCTCCTGTCACGCCATGCTTGTGACCCCGGCATTCTGGCTGAATGTAGGCTGCCAGCTGTGCTTGTGGGCCGGCCAACCAGGTCCGGCTGCAGCACGTATCTCAGCAGCACCACTGCTATAAACAGGACTGTGGCAGTGTAAGTAAACACACACTCCCTGGTGGCTCTGGAGGCTGCTACCATGCAGGAGGTCAACTGGAGGCTGGCAACCTGGTGTAGTGGAAACAACAGCAGAGGGCAGGGACAGGGTGAGCCACAGAACCCCCTTGGTTAAGCCAGCAGTAGTGGAGTGCTTAGGACAGAGGACCTGCAGACTGCTTCCCTGGATTCCATGTGGTGGTCGCCCAGCCCTGGGCTCTTAGAACTCTGCTGTGACCTCACACCCCAAAGCAAGCACCTACCTTCTGGTGCTCCCTGGCTCACCTTGCCCTAGTGACATCACAAGAGCAGTATTGACACTGGGGCCCCCACCATCCCAATGTGACAGTCATCACATCAGGACACTGACACTCCTGGAGATGAAATGACCAGCCCCATGTGACAAGGCTGGAAGGACACAGAGCTCCTGACCTCAGCTTTAATTCCTGTTTCACTGGAAAATTACTTCTACCTGCCCTAGGACCAACCCTCAAGCTCCTTACCTCACCCTCTTTCGCTAGAACCAAGCACACACTTCCTCACCCTTCATCAAACACAGTTGTCCATCAGTGTCGGAGGGTGCAGTCAGAGGGCCCAAAGAGCCAGTCTGGCAGGAGGATGAGCAGAGACAACCCAGGGGATAGAACCTTCTAGAAGGAAATCTTTACATTGTTTTCATCCTGGGGAGAAAAATGCAAACCTAGCCTCTGTCCACTTCTTAAATCTTTTTCCCTTTGTATTTTAATAATTGCTAACATATTAACTGTACAAATTAATGGGATTCACTGTGACATTTCCATACACGCACACAGTGGGCATTGGTCATGTCCACCCTCTCTGCTTCTAGTTATTTACTCCCTCTCTCTCCCAGCACTCCTCTTTCCTGTCACATAAGTCACTCAGTTTCTTTCTGTTCCCTTTCCTCCAACCTTTCCATACCTCTGTAAGGTTGTCACTGGTTTCCATGAATGAGAGAGAACATGTGGTCCTTGTCTTTCTGTGGATGGCTTGTTTCATGTAGTCTAATGACTTCTGGTCCCATCCATGTTGCTGCACGTGATGGGCTTTCATTCTTTTAATGGCTGAGTATGTTCCATTGCATAAACATACCACATTTGCTTTATCCATTTGTCTGCTGATGGACTTCTAGGTTGATTTCATATTTTGCCCTAAATCTTGAGTGCAGTTGACCTAAAATTTCTGCTGCCCATGTGTGATGTTTCCAATACCCTCAGAGGGGCAGAGGTTCATACAACTCACAGAAGCCACAAGCCAAGCCGTCACATGGGTCAAATCAATCCTCCAAGACGAGTTCTGCAATCCCTACTTTCCAGGCAAGGGCAGTGAGACAGAAAGAGAGTAAATAACCTGCTGAAGGGTGGCAGCCCACACAGTCCAACCTTTAGACCTGGGCAAAAAGACACCTGTCCCCAGCCACCCCTGCCGTGGGCCTCGTCTGGATCCCAGGTCCTCCACACGAACTGCTTACTCAGAACCCCACGTTCCCTACCCAGTGGCACTATCGGGCAGGTCCAGGGTGACACTGATCAGAGAACATTGTAAGGAATGGACACAGAGCTCTGTAGAGATTCTAGCTTAGTTGGCTCAGGCTTTCATAACAAGGAACCATGGAACATGAGCATAAACTACACTTTTATTTCTCACAGTGCCCTGAAAATAATGAGGAATCCAAGACCAGGGCACCAAGATGGTCAGTTCTGGTGAAGATGCTTTTCCTGGCATGCAGATAGGCACCTTCTTACTGTGCACACATTTGGTGGAAAGAGGTAATGTGTGTGTGAGCTGCCTGGTGCCTCCTTATAAGGACACTAACCCTACAGGATCAGAACCCTACATTATGACCTTACTTAACCTTCACTACTTCCATATCTCCAAATGTGATCAATCACACTGAAGGTCAGGGGCACGAACACTCAGTCCATAGCACTTGCCAAGAAACACGTGGGTGTCTAGGCAGTAGAGGATTCAGGTTTGACTCCCATGAGCTGGTAGAGGTGGTGACCCCAGAGCCACCAGAGCTGAAGGGTCTTGTCTGGAGGAATATTGTCTGAACATGAACGAAGTGAGCTCTTACTGCAGTCCAAGCAAGGGATCCACCGCTGAGACACACAACAGAGATACACTTAGGAGCAAGGACCTCACCTTCTGCAGGGCTATGGAGAACTGACATTCAACAAAGATGAGAAGCAAATGCAATGGAAGACAGAGCTGGTTCTCTTCATCTGCTATGTGCAAAATAGGTTTCAGGTCCCAGAATTTTTGGAAAAATCAAAAGCAAGAGATTAAGCTTTATAACAGTAGTGTTTGAGGAAGAGGAGACTGAAGTGATGAATTAGAAAAAAGAAATGGTAAAATTCCTCTCCCATGCTATCAGTATAGGTTCATTGGTTCCTCATGAAGTGAGTGCATCTCTACAGCTGAAAGCTCCTCTACTGTACTGTAGACATTTTTCAGCTGCTCCAGCTGGGTAACCTTGTACTATACCCACAGTACATAAGAGCACAGGCACACCTGAATGTCCATGAGCTGCAGCAAAATGCTTCACAGAAAGACCATTGTTCCTTACCGTGTTTGGATTTGTGGGAAATTTGGGACCTTTTAAAAGCCAAATTAAAAATCAGCTTCAAAGAAATATAGCTTCAAAGAAAGTCTAGTTTTTTAAAAATCAAGAGCCAGAGCAATGTATCAGAGGTGGAGACATATTCGTCATGATTAACTATCTTTTTTTTCTGCGACGTTATTTTTTAGACCTCTTGTGTACAGCATGTCATGTCATCTTCACCTGCAGTCATAAAAACTGGTGGGCAGAGAGTTTATATTGGACCATCCAAAGCCAAATAGCAAAAGTGGTAGATACAGGATTCCAACACGTTTGCCTTGCACCATCTGCTTGTCTCTGCAAAAGAGCGGAAAGCCTGCAGTGAAAATTAGGGATGGAGACAGGGACCATCTGCAAGTGAATATCAGATACTTATCGGACAGAAACTGTCGGATCCATTTTTCCAGATAATTTTTCTCAATATAGGATTCAAGGAGTTTGCTATACCTAAACCTGTCCACAGCCAACAACCAGCAAATATTTTCTGGCCAGTTTAAACGGGTACATATTTCGGACATGTGACTTTAGCAAGCAACACCTTTAGGCCTATGCATCTCCAGATAGCTCAAAGACCAAATGACCCAGAATGCATTTTCTCCAGCAGCCTGTGAGCTGTTCTGTGTGGGCGAAAACTCACAATCAAGGCATCACTGACGAAGGATGGTGATGTGAATCTAACGCATGGAAACCTCCCCTTTGGAACAAACTTCAGGCTTTAGGTGACATTGTCTCTGTTTGCAGGGACTGTGTGGCATTGACCACGTTCTCACTGAGCCTGGAACGTCCTCAGCAAGTGATTTCCATCATCAAAGGGACAGACACTTACATGCCAGTAAAACTTCCTGGGGGTCCAGATGAACTTTGGCATTGTACGTTTTATTAGATGCCAGCTCTTTGCAGTAAAAATAGCTTTTGTGATTTCATAGCCAGATCTTATTTTTCCAAATTGCTTTTGCCTTTCATTAAACAGCCCCACCTAGAAAAATTTTTCCTTCCCTCACAGAGTGGAAAAATTTTTGGTGGCTTTGCTCCAGAGCTGGGACCCACTCACACATCCCAAGGGCCCTGTTTGCCCTGACCAGGTCACGCTGAAGCACTGACTGGGAAGAATATTCTTGAACACTTCTCTTCAGGAGGTCTGGGCACATAACTCATAGCAGGCCACTCTTTCCAAAAGAAGAATGAGAAAAGACACTCCCAGCACGGACTATTTTGCTTTGGTTTTATAACTCTTGACTGTGTTTTAAATAGTCTTCTCAGAGCAAAAGAATGAAAACTTTTTTATCATTATTTGGGAGATTAATTAATATATTATTTCAAGATCCTCAACCACATCCAATGAAACTTCATGATATGTTAATTCAAGGAGTACTACCCTGTATGCTGGATACTAGTCTCTTAAAAGATATGTAGTTTGCAAAATTCTTGTCCCATTCTATGCTTTATCTTTTCACTTTTTGTTTATTCTCCCTTAGATGCACAAAAGTCTCATCGTGATGTTTTGTTCATCTATTTTTTATATTATTGATTGTACTTTTGGTGTCACATCTTAAGAAACGATTGCATAATGCAAAGTGACAAACATTTATACCTATATTTTCTTCTAAGAGTTTAGTAGCTGTAGCTGCTTTGAGCTTTGCTACATTTTGCATTAGTCTTTACATATGGTGTGAGGTAGGAGCAACTTCATTCTTTTGCATGTGGATATCCAGATAACACCATTTGTTGAAAAGCTTATTGTTTCTACATCTAATTGTCTTAGTAATCTTGTCAAAAATCAATTGACTGTAAATATAAGGATTTTTTTTCTGGAGTCTCAAAATTGTTCCATTGATTGATTTAGAAGAGAATCCTTTTATTACAATAGCTTTGTGGTCCAGTTTTTTAAGTCAGGAAACTTGAGTTCTCCAATCTTGTTCTTTTTCAAGATTGCTTCAAGGCCTTGAATTTCTATGTGAATTTTAGGATTAACTTATCAAATTCTGCAAAAAAAAAAAAAGCCACTTGAATTTTGATAAATAGCGCTAAATCTGTAGATAAATTTTGGGAGTATTACCATCTGTATTACTTTTCAGGAGCAATTACAAAAAGCATGAGAAACTGGGGTGGCTTAAACAACAAAACATTATTGTCTGCAATTATGGAGGCCAGAAGTCCCAGGTCAGGCATTTGGTAGGGTTGGTTCCTTCCAAGGACTATGAGGGAGATTCCATTCCATGCTTTTCTTTTTCTTCTGGTTCTTGCTGGCAATCAGTTGATGTTCCTTGGCTTATAGAGCCATCAACACAATCTCAGCCTTCATCTCACAGTGTTTGTCCTGTGTGCCTGTCTGTCTCTGTGTCATTTCCAGTTTCATTAGTCATGTTGGGTTAGAGTTCATGCTCATGAGTTCACTTTCAGTTAATCATCTGCAAAGACCTTACTTCTAATATTATCACATTCACAAGTACTGAGGATTAGGATTTTGACATCTTTTGGAGGAACGCACTTCACACCATAATCTCATTTTAACACCATTAACTTTTCAGTTAATGACCATGAGATGACTTTCCATTTAAGACCTCTTTAATTACATTCAATAATGTTTTGTAGTTTTCAGATTGTAAGTTTGGCACTTCTTTTGTTACTTTTTCTTAATATTTTATTATTTTTGGTGCTATGAGTATAAATAGAATTGGCTTCTTAATTTCATTTTCAATTTGTTCTACCAATACACAGTTTGTTCTACCAATACACAATTGATTTCTGTATGTTAATTTTGTATCCTGCAAATGTGCGGAGCTCCTTCATTAGTTTTAATTATTTTTAGCAGATTCTTGAGGATTTTTTTTTCCAGCTTCAAAGAGAGAAAGTTCTGCTTCTGTGCCAGTCTAGATGCTTTTTCACTCCATTTTCTTTCTTTTTAATTTTCTTTCATCTTGAATTCTGTACCAACTTTTTTCAAGTAATATATGTTTATATAAGACAGCTAAATCATTTTTGGAACAACATAAAATGATTTATCCTGAATCATTTTTGAAACAAGGAGGGACCTATACACATTTAAAAATAAAATTCATGCTATATTAATGCAATTTTCTTTTTTGCCAATTAACAGAGATGTTGAATTTTAACAGTGAAAATGTATGCGAAAAAAATTTCTGATGATTTAGCAATGAAATTATCTATAAAAATATTGACATCAATCATCTTGTAAAATGCTGCTTTGGAAGATGGGTAATGTGTAAGTGGATTTCATCACACTATTCAGAATAGTGTGCAGTTTTAAAACGTGTATTATTTATTTCTGGAATTTTTTATGTAATATCTTGAACTGTGAGTTGACTGCAGATAACTAAAACCTGGGAAACTGTAATTGTGGGTCAGGGACTCACTGTTCACCACCACCACTGCACTGGACAGGCCGTGCTTAGGCATTCTGATTCATGGTCCCAAGTGAACCCAGCTCTGCAGCCAGTCCCCACTGCCCAGAGTCACCAGTCACCACAAAATAAAGCTGTCTCAGATTCTCTAGCCCAGACCAACCCATCCATAAGTTAATTCTTACTGAATAATCTCAGTTGACACCATGTTGAAAAAAGCCATCTGCCACTAATTTTAGCCAATCTGATGAGTAGACTGAATAAAGATTCCTACTGAACTTTTGAGACAAATCTTCCTTTGGTGAGGGGATAGGGAGGAGAAAAGAAGGAAAGGAGCAGCTGACTGGGTGGGAAGATTGGGTCCTCAGATCTTCTGGACTGTGTGGCACCATGTTGGCCTGGTGGACGAAAGGAAAATGCCTGGACATGTGGGATGTGGCTTCCCAGGCATCTTGGCCTAGGCTGGCTGTGTCTGCCTCCCTAGGGATTCTGGGAGGTGAGGGAGGATGGACCATCCACTGAATCCCAGGTCCTCATCTTCATAGACTCCCTCTTTTTTTCTCTCAGTCCTTTCCCATGGGCCAGAGACTACCTTCAGGGGGCCTGTGTAGTTTTATGTTACGCTTTAACCTCCTTTGTTCCTTCTTTCCTCCCCCCTCTCTTGCTCATACCCAGAGGAAGAACAGATGTGGACAAAACCCAGGTTTTTAGGAACATCTGCTGAGACACCAGCTGTCTTCTTCCAGGACTGGGAACCCCCTGACCCTCCAACTATCCTGTTTCATCCAAGGACCAAGGTATTTGGCTAGGACATTTGCATGAAAGTCAACAAGGCCCTCTGGCTATTAGAATAACTCTAAGATCTCTGAGGATTTGCACACATAGAAGGAAGGAGAAGTGCTATTTTAAAAATACTGGCCACAGTGGGAGTTGGCTTGTCACTCAGTTATTTAGAAATACCTGGGAGATCTATGGGAAAGAAAGGATTAAATTGTTCTGATCAAGAAAAGAGCAACAATTTAGAACTGGGACACAAGCTGTGCATGGTGGAATGGAGAGGGTTTGTTCCTGGGTTTTGTTTGTTTCTTTCACTTTTTGTGTTTTTCAGGGGCCAGGAGAGTTGAGGGGAGCAAAACTAAAAAAGAAATGGAAGGAACTGGAGGAAGAAATAGACCAAGGAGAAACAGCTGAGAGCAGGAGCCCTCTCCCACCTGCCCAGAACTTCAGGGCAGAATAATTTACATGGGGAAAGAGTCGCCAGCTAAGCAGAGACCTTCAGGAAACATCTGCTGGGCTTGACAGCTGTGCGCTGCTGGTCACTGAAAGAGCATCATTAAGTTGACACAGACAGAAAGAAAAAGAGAGTCCCGGGGGGATAACAAGAATGAGATGGAATGCTCAATGCGAACAGGAAATCAGAGCTGGGGTGATAAGTAAAATATAAGCCCTGGGGGAATCTGGAAACATTTTATGAAGGGCCCTGGACTCCGGAAGAGGACCAGCCTACTGAATTTGAGAATAGGCACACCAAAGGCACCTGGGACACACACAGGTGCTTGTGAGTACACACGTGGGTACGCACACACAGACACACACTCAGCCCTCTACACAACCGCACTTCCTGCAGTAATGAATTTCAACTGTGCCTGCACATTTGCGTTGCCTAGGGGCTTTTTAAAATGCCAGGACCTACCCTCACCCTCACACCAGTGACATCGGAACCTCCTGGGGTTCAATCCAGGCGTCCAGTTTTCACAGTTCCTGGGTTTCAGCAGTCGGCACTGCCCTAGAGCAAGGAACCTGTAACTTCCGCTGCACCACACCTGGTGCCATGCATGGGCCTCCACAGTCAAACTCACCTGGACATCACCCCTCTCCCCGCTGCACTTCCCCCCCACCTTGTCCTTCCCTTTCCTGTCATCTCCCTTCTGCCTTTCATTCCAGTTCTGCTGCTTCCACAGGCAGGACCCTCAGACACTGAATTGCAGAGAAACTATGAATGCTTTTCCAAATGTATTTTTTTTACTTCTTATTTATTTTACCATAAGTGTATTACATGCATAGTATATATTTCATGTAACACACTCATAGGAGAATTTTGGTTTATGTAAAATTCAAATATAACTGGGCAACCTATGCTTTTAGTCATCAAATCTGGCAACCCTCGGTAGGGACAACTTACAAATAATACAGAAGACAAATAATACAGAACATCTGGCACCACCACCAGCATCAGACCCAAAGTCAAGACGGAGCTTCCCGGATTCCAGGGCCAGGAATCAGCACAACTTTTTCCTTTTCCCAGCGTGCGGCGAGCGCACGGCGTGAGCTATGACCACCAGAGGGCGCGCTCTGAGCGAGCAGGAGGAGCCAGGCGGGGCAGCCCGGGATTGCAGGGCACTAAAACCAACAGTGCCTAAGAACAAATACTGCGCTCCTCAAATGACATTAGCGCCCGAAGACCAGGCTGCAGGGGAAGTTTCTTCATCTTTAAACCAAGTCATCTTGCGGACATCTGAGATTTAAGAGAAAGAAGGCTGAGCCCAGGAAGAAGAGGCAGAGGTTTCCCTTAGAGTGGTTTATCGTTTTTATTTTTCAGTTGCACAAATGATATAGTCCAAACATTCAGGAATAGATGTGAATTTCTTTCTCAAATGTCACCATCCCACTTGCTTTCCTCGGATAACAAGAATTCCACAGAAATTCTGTGGATCCTCCCAGAATTTCTGTGCGCACACACGTGTGTGTGCTCATGTGCGCTGGTGGGAATGATTTGGATTTGTTGACAGAATTCTTTACACAAATGCCATTCCAATATAAAAAGATAGACATTTCTGGAAACTGCTTTTTTAAAATGTAATAAAATTTGAGTATCACTATGCTATGTACTAAGTTCCTCTCATCTTCCTATGATCCTTTGGTAAGGATTATTGTCATCTCCCATTGTGATACAGAGAAACCATAGCACAGAGACATTCAGCAAATTGTCCAAGATCACACATGCACGTAAAAGGCAAAGCTGGTGTTTAAACCTAGCCCATCTGGCTTTGGAGCATAGGTGCTTAATCATTCTTCTGTTTTGCTGTATTTTAATCACCACGTCGCAGTCTACAGGAGCGAAAGACCATGGTGACTTTATAACCAGTCCCTTTTTGATGCATATTTGGGCTGTTAGTGGGGCAGCGGTGAGGACTTTTGTGAGGTAGGAGCATTCTAAAAGGTAGCAAATCCGAAATGGGCATTGGTGACATTTTGACAAATTTCTGGGACCTTTTGCAGTCAAGAGGTTGAAACATTTCCTTTCCAAGCAGCCCACCCTCGGGTGCTAACCCACCGTCGCCCTGGCTGCCCACAGAGGTGTGCGGGAGAGGTCCCGGCTGGGGGAGGCGCAGGGCTGTGATGTGCAGGAGGCTCCTGGCCCCGTCACAGAAGGTGGGTGAGCTGCAGACTCAAAGCACACGTATCCCGCTGGCCCGCAGCGCAGCCGGCGTGTGGGCAGGGTTCGCCTGCTGGAGTTCTAGGGAACACAAGACCTCTCTTTGTGTGCGTGTGAGCCTGTGCGTGTGGTGTGTGTGTGTTTCTTCTGTGAACCTTCTGTTTATATTTTCACTCCATTTTTCCCAGGGGGATGTTGATTGTCTTGATTTGTAGGTGCTCTAATATTATGGGATATGAGGCCTTGGTCAGTTTGTTTGGTACACATATTATCTCCCAGTCTGTTTACTCTTACAAACGCGAACTTTAATGATAGTGACCCGGGTGGTCAGAGGGGGCGAGAGGCTCTCTCAGGCATAGCTGGTGAACAGGAAAAGGGCAGCAGGCTCTTGAAGGCCAGTTTGATAATAGATACCAAATGTGCCCGCTCCTTGCTGCTGCTGTGCTATTTCTGCCCCGAGGGAATAAGCAAGACTAGGACCACGGGGTGTTCAGGATGGCTGTGTTAGTAATGAATATGTAAATAATGTAATCACGTCAACATTCAAAGCCTCTGAGTGTCCGGGAATGGGAAATTGGCTACATTATGCCTTATCACCTCCAGAGCCCAAAGGAAAAGCTGTATCAAATCTGCTGTACCCAGCGGCCCGTGTGGGCAGAGTCCACAGTGTCCACCTCCTCACAGCAGCGCCTCCCAGACGGGGCCTGGGGCGCACTTCAAGGCACCTGTGCCCCTCAGGGGTGGGGGGCACCAGACAGAGCCCGTCCATACCTTTTCTCCTGAGGACAAAAGTCACTAACATGAATGCCACTTGTCCTTGCAGATGACAGCGTGACGGCCTGAAGTACAGGTGGAGTGACTGACCCTTTATTTGCCTGCAGTGAGTATCTGTTCTTTATCCTGCTACTCAGTGCTTCAGAACGTTTCTTCTCTTCCCTCCCCTGTGCCCCGGACTCTGCAGAGGAGCCTAAAGCTCTCGCTCACTCAGAAACGGAGGTGCCGAGTGGGCCGGGCTCACCTGGCAGACACACCTGCCCAGAGGCGGATGCGGAGGAGTTCGGGGCTCGGAGCTGAGGCAGGTTCGGGGAGCGGCCCTGGCTCACCCCGAGCGGCTCTGCACGGGCCTGGCAGCAGCTCCGCTCCCTGGGGCTGCTCTGCAGTCACACATTAAGGCAGAGCCTCTGACTTTCCTTCTTCGGCTGCTCCGGAGTTGTGGGCCCCTTCAGTACCCTGCAGTAAACTCCCTTCTGCTCAGAGTCCCTGAGGGGCATTTCTGTGGCTTGGAACCAAGGCTTTGAGGATCGCTCATCAGAGTTGTGCCTTGGGAAGGGGGCGCCGAGTACAGTGTACGACAGGCTCGGGGTCACATGGTTGGCTCCAAACAACCCCAGACACAGAACTCCCTGCCGCCTGAGCGCAGTTCAACGTTCAGTGAGCTTTCTGGATCACTGGAACCCTCTCTCCAGCATGTGGTGGCCGGGCGGAGCTTCCTCAAACGCGGCCCACAGTGCCACTGCCTGCGTGATGCCTGTGCTGGGCCTCTGTCCCCCACTCGCCCTCCTCTCCCTGCTGTGCCCACTCAGGACAGTCACCTTTGGACAGCAGGCCACGGGGACAGACGCGAGGCAGATGGGGGCATTTGTCATCCCAGCATCTTCCCTGCCAGGTGGCTGTGGGCTGCTGGGTCCCTTTACCACAGACTTCTCCACATGGCCACCCTCTCGGGGTTCTGAAACTCACATCCTGACCTCCTCTTTGGAGACCTTGGGTAGTCGCAGCGTCCAAAGGGGGAGTGATACTTTACCTCTTACCCTCCTTAGCCCATCCCCTGTTGGGGTCACCTGACCCCACTCCCTTCACCAACTGGCATTTCCTTCACCAGTAGGGTTGTCTGTGACACTTGGGGGCCCTGGCTCAGATGGCAACTCTACTGGCTTCAGGGACACCAAACACCCTTCCCCTCAGGTCTAAGCCAGGCTGGGAGGTCTGGCCCTGCCACCCTTTCCTGCCTCTTCTGCCCTTGCCTAGTCTGCCGGGCTTTTCCACCCCTCCTGCCTTGTCTGGCTGTCACTCAGCCCTCTCACCTGTGCCCCAGCCCTTTGCTCTAAGAGGCCGTGGGGGGCTAAATGGTGCCCAGCCTGAGGGCGCCTGTGCTCCAGGCCCTGGAACCCAGGGTTGTGTGCTGAGGGCTCTTGAGATGGAAAAATTGGCCCGGATTATCTGGGTGAGCTCTGAATGTCATCACAAGTGTTCTTAAAGACTGAGGATCATGAGACCCTAGGGCAGAAAACCTGGGCTGACAGACACAGAGAATGAAGCCACACAGTTGGGAGAGCAAAGAACGATCTCTGAGCCAAGAAACACAGGTGGCCTGGGACGAACGAAAAGGCAAGGAGAGGGCTTTTCTCCAGGGCCTTGAGAAGGGACGGAGCCCAGCCCAAACCCTGACTTCAGCCAGTGAAGCTGGTGTCACACCTCAGGCCTCCAGAACTTTAACAGAGTGAATGTATGCTGCTTCAAGGCTTGCGCTGCTATATTTGAACTCCTGAAATTATTTTACAAAATAATTCAATAAACCCAAGTTTAACAATGATATGAGAACACCTACCCGTCTAGCAGTAATAAAGACCGGTCTTCAGAGGCACGCACACGCAGGTTAGGGTAGCAGTACTATGATTGCTAACTGCTGAGTTTTCCTTGCCAAGTTGTGTGAGTCCAGGCAACGTCTGCTACACAGGAGCTGCTTCTGTGATGTGGGGCGGATCCCCAGCACAGCACCCCAGAGTCCCCTCTGCAGTCTACATGCAAGCACCACACAACTGGAAAATGCTGCTGTAAGTTCCACACCACAGAGAAGGTACAAGTTTACAATCTTGCAGGCCCACATTACTAGCTGTCCAGGGCCTCCTGCTGCCTGTGGGCCACGGGCTGGACATTCCTCCTTTAAGCCACTAAATTGATAGTATTTGCTACTGGAGCCCTGAGAACCTAATTAGAGGCCTCCCTTCACCCCAGGCTGGGTAAGGGGCACCCAGCTGAATCACCTCTGCCACTGCAGCTCAAATCTGCCATGGCACTTGTCACTCTGTATTGAACCTGCTGTTTAAGGACACTTGTGATGACATTCAGAGCTCACCCAGATAATCCCATTTTCCACCTCAAGAGCCCTCGGCACACCTGCAGGGTCCCTTCTGTCAGAGGCTGATTTGCCCTTGTTATTACCTAGATAGTACAGTACAGCAGTGGCTGCAAAGCATTTATACCTGTCTTTACGGGTGTGATCAAGAGAAAATATTGGTGAATGCTGCTGCTGAGTGCAATCCAGGAAAGGCAAGGCTTATAAAAACAGTATAGTGTGTTCCCTCCCACCCGTATCTGTATCTGGCAGTGTGCACCCTCTGACACTTCTCCAAAGTCAAAATGACCACAGACGGTAAACGTTTTAAAATGAATCGGGACACTATGGTGGCCAGGATTACACAAAGAAAGATATAAAAGAAGACATCCAGAACTGCTTCAGGAAGGGGCAAGAGAGATAGGATAAGTACATTCAAAAGGAAGAGACTATGAAAGGGAGATGAATGGCACTGTGTCTTTTACTGTCATATTGTTTTTGACATTTGCACGTTGTATTTTATCACACACACGTATTGGATGAAGTATTATAACTCATCTATCAATGACTTAAATTATATGGGAGGACCCAGGGGTGGTGGCACATACCTGTGGCCCACAGCCGGCAGCCAGCAGAGGACTTGGTGGCTTGGACTCCAACACTACAGGTGTTGTCACCCCCTCCCCTCCTGTCCGCAGCACAATCCTAGGGAGTTTCGGGGGTGGGCAGCTACCAGCAGCTTTCTCTCTGAGCCCCCAGGGCTAGGAACAAGCCTAGCACCTGATTTTGCTGGACCAGAAAAGCAAGCCCGAGGAGTGGGATGAGGAAGGCTGCTGCGCAGCTACTAGCCAGGCAGCCCAGAAGACTGGAAGCCACAAGGCAGGATCCACCCTCCAGGTGAGACTCCGTTTCCTTCCAGGTAGAGCAGGGCTAGAGGCCTCCCAGGCAGGGTTTATGAAGGACTTGAACTTGGGTACTCCTAGGGCTTATGGCTAAGTGAGACATCTGCTTCCATGGAAGAAAGGAAAATTGGACCCTGTGAACCACAGACTATCATGGGGAGAAGGGCTTCTGGGTGAAGAAGAGACATTCATATTCTAATATTCTATAGTAGAAATCAATAACAAAGGCGACAGAACTGCACTGATGGAAACGTGCCTCCCAAAGCCCAGGATTTGTCCAGCATGTAACGGCGCTGAGAAACAGGACTGTTCTAAAGCAACCTTGGTTTGCCTGTCTTCCTTCTCCCTGGTGCTTCTGTCCTTCTGTCTGCACCTCTTCCGGAGATCGTGCAACAAAGAGACTCTTCTCAGATGCCGGATCCTTGACCCTGGATTTCTCAGCCTCTAGAGCTGTAAGAAATCTTGGTTCTTCTGTAACGCTCTGTTTTCGTAACACAGAAAACACTAAGACAGGGACATTATTATTAAGGTGACTGGTGGGAGTTGAGGAGCTCTTATGGTGACATGATAATACTCCACCCACGTTAATTCCCCAGTTTTGAAAATCATGCTAGTGACATATGTCCAAGTGACTGTGTTCTTACAACTGGCCCACCGGGCTGCTTACTGCTAAAGAGACCTCAAATCAGGTCGCAAATGACTCTTGCTTAAAAAATGCTAACACGTGTTTCAAGAGGCAGAATACAAAATTGATAAAGCAAATGTGACTAAATATTCAGAGTACATAAAGTGTGGACGGAGGGTCTTTGCTCTTTGCTGTAATCCTGTGTTGTTTCCCTAAGGCTTTTTGCAAGGAGTATAACGTTCGGGGAACATTCTGTGGCGTTGTCTGAGTGTCGATCTGTGAGGTTACCATCATCCGTTACCAGAGCGACACGGCTGCGCTATTTAATAGTCACGGAGTGAAACCGCTAGTGAACTGTGTATTAGTAAGATGCTAAATCTTGTCATTCTGCATATTAATATGATTGTTGCAGCCATTGCTATTGCTAATATTTCAAGTGGTTCTCGAATTGCAGCAGAGAGGGAGCCTTGGTAGCACCAGACAGTTCATTTCCCAGCCTCCCAGCCTGCAACTCGCCCTCGGGATGCTCCAGGGAGGAGGCGCGGTCCGCTGCCGGCCGGCTTTCCGCAGCGCCCAATCCTGGCCACTAGAGGGCACTCGCAACCCCTCCTGTCTGCGCGCTGCGCGGTCCCGCAGAGCCCAAGGGCCTAACCTGCCTTCCTGCAGGCAGCGAGGAGTGGGGATTTAGCTCTATGGCACAAGCGCCTGCCTGACCAGGGAGAACCGGCTCAAGCCAGCGGAGAAAGCCCGCCAGTGCAACTGTCTGACACTTCCTCTCTTTTAACACCTTGGTTGGCTCAAAGATGATATTGAATAGTTAATGAATGCCATTGACTGGATCTGGGGAAATAAACTTCAATCAACCAGGACATGCCACGGGCTCCGGGAGGACTCACGATGACAGTGGGCTGCCCTGGCCTGTCCTAACCACATGGCTTCTCTGCTGCCTGCCTTGTGTCTGAAAAGCTGAACTGAGACAGTGAAAACTAGAGTGCTCTAAGACGGGAGGGTTCACATAGCATCCAGGTTTTCGTCTTTCCTTATGAAATGAGGTGAAAGCCCCTCGCCCCCGTTCTTTGCCGGTGCTCCTGGTGGACGGAGGGCCACCTCACCACCAGGGTTTGTCACCTACCTGGCCCTGCAGGCATCTGGCTTCGCAGCTGAGACCTACAGGAAAGCCTGCATTCACCAGACACTCTGACAATGAGCCCGTTCCCATTCATCACATTTTCTGGTCAACTGCCATTTTTAAAAGAAAAACCCTTGAGGTTGTAAGGTTTTCTGGGAACAGATTTTTTTTTAAGTTATGTAATATGTTGCCATGCCTGTGTCATCATTACAACCCCTGGCGGGGGGGAGCCTGGCTGTGTGACTTGACCATCACTGAATATTTCTGTGCTTTAGTCTCCTTGTTTGAAAAAGGGAGGTAGTAATAGCCTCCTAGGTCACTGTGACAGTGAGGGGCCTGTTTCTGTCAAGCAAAACCCTCAGCAGAACACTTGGTATACAGTAGGAGTCAAATAAGTGTTCGCTGTTCTGATGAGTAGGTGTCACACAGGGAGGCTGAATTCATGGGATAAATAAGGCCAGTGGTTCACAAACTTCCATGCACAACGGTTTCACCTGAAAGCTGTGTTGACATACATTGCTGGGCATCTCCCCAGACTTTCTGATTCTGAAGGTCTGGTCCATGGCTTGAACATGTACACCCTTTTTTAATAATAAGTTTTGGAAACTGGTTGCTGCACTGAAAGACAAATTTGCCAATCTAAAAATGTGCCTGCACTTTGACTTACTTCTGCTAGGAAGATTCATGGTAAATATTAAAAGGTTTAACATGTATGAGGTACTTAGCACAGCACCTAGATGGTCAGATTCACTATGAGTTATAATGAAGAATACTCAGGAAAATCTAAACACAAGAAAGACACAAGAGAAGGGACTGAGAGCCTTTGGGGCACATGAGGGTCACTCCTTTTAAGTCTCCTTGACCATTTTAAGGAGAAAGACCTGCAAGGAGACAGTTCTCAGATTTGAGATTTCCAGGTGGCCCAGGAAGCAGGCAAGAACAGATTCCCAAATGCAAATCTGCCTGCCTGCCTGCCTCCGTGGGGTCTGGGGTCTTCCCAAACCATATCCCCATTAGATGTAGGTAGTCCAGCTGGAAGTGGCCCTGTCCTGACTAATCTTCAGAAAGGAACATCCACTGTGGTTCAAGATCAGAATCCACAGCCCACCACCCGGCGACACAGCACAGGCACACAAGCCCTGGGGGAACCAGAGGAGACGCTGGGCAGCAGATCCCACAGGATGAGCGCTTAAAGAAATGCAGGTAAGTGAGAGATTCGTGGGTTACAGCTGAGCCTGGTTTGGAACAGGCTTCCCGTGACCTCCCTATTCATGATCCCACCCAGCCCTGCGTCTGTAGGGTTAGTGAAGGGCACATCTTGGTGGGAAAAATGGTTTCAGGTCATTCCTAAACATAAGTGGATCCAGGGTTTTGGAGGGATTGAGCCTCCAGCCCCAGAGGCTCAGCCTATTTCCAGGGGCTCTGAGTGGGATGTGCAGTAGATTTGTGTGTCCTTAGGCCAAGGCGTGGCTCTGCTCCCAGGAAGTAAGGAGAAGCTCGGGGTCACAGATTATGTAGGGGGCTCCTTGTGGTGTGTGACAGACCAATGACAAGGCATGATGGGGGCTGCTGTGGCCAGTTTGGAACTTCCCCATAGGGCCGTGTTCCAACCTACATATTTGCACAAGTCTGAGACTCTGAATTTGAGCCCAGCTGTGGGGAAGGGAAACTTAAAACACACAGCACTTCACAGCTTGTTAGCATGACTTGATCGCTCAGGTGTTGAGCCCTAAGACCCACAGCCCTCCTTTTATCCTCCTGCCCAGTTCTGCTTTTGCAAAGACTGAGCCAAACACCAGTGCCATGGCCTTGTGCCTTGCATGTGGACAGTTGGATAGAAAGGCTGTCATCTGGTTTGGTCCTTGCAAGAAGCCAGATAACAGACTTTCTCAAGGTTGCAGAATGTCCCAGCCCCATGGGAGAGCCCCTCACCCCATCACTGCACAGTTTTGCATGGGTGAACTTAGAGATACAGCCTCCCTGGGGGACAGTGCTGTGCCCAGTGTCCTGAGAGGGGCCCAGTGGCCTGACTGGCAACACACAGCCATCTTGGACCATGAGGCAAATTAGAGAATTGAAGTAAGACTAAGGAAAGCAAAACAGTGATAGTGAAGAAACCCAGTGTCCCAGTGACTGTGGAGCCACCACACCATCCCTGAACTATCTGCAGAACTATTTTAAATGAGAGAAAAATCAGCACTATGACATCCACACTGCTGGCACAAAAAACAGACACAGAGATCAGTGTCATGCAATAGCGGTCTCAGAAATGAACCCACAGAGCTACAGCTGTCTAATTTCAACAAAGATGTCCAAAATGTATGTTGGAGAAAAAACAGCTTCTTCAGAAGATGATGCTGGGAAAATTGGATATCCATATGTAAAAGAAGGAAACCAGATCCTTTATCTCTCACTCTGTACAAAATCAATTTAAATAGATCAAATGTCTAAATGTAAGACCTGAAATTTTGAAAATGCTTTAAGAAAACATAGGGAAAACACTTTAAGATATAGGAACTACCAAGAGTACTCATTGTATTCCTGAATACAATAACTAGAGAAAACCAATGAGATTACATCAAATTAGAATCTTCTATACAGCAAAGGAAACAACAGAGCACAGAGAAAGCTTACAGAATGGGAGAGAAGTCTTTACCACTACTCATCTGATAGAGGATTAATATCCAGAATGTATCAGAACTCAACACCAAAAAAAATCCCAAATAACCCAACTAATGAATGGCAAGTGAATTAAAAGATATACAAAGGACTGATAATTATACTTTTAAAAGTTCAACATCTGTAGATGTCAGAGAAATGCATATTAAAACTATATGGAGATTCTGTCTCATTCCAGTCAGGATAGCTATCATCAAGACACACTAAAAAATAAATGAGGATGCAGGGGAAAAAGAAACCCTTCTGTACTGTTGGTAGGAAGATAAATTAGCACAACCACTACAAATGTCAGTATAAAGATTTCCTTAAAAATTAAAAACACTGTAGAACTACCATAACTACCAGGTATTCCATTTCTTGGTATACACCCAAAAGAATCAGAGTCAGCATACTGTAGGGATTTCTACACACCCATATTTACAGGAGTAGCTCATAGTCGCTAAGGTATAAGAGCTAGATTCTCATCAATGAATGAATGAGTGGAGTAATCATCCAGTGGAGTAATATCCAACCATAAAGAAGAACAAAAATATATAATTTTCAGGAAAATGGATTGAACTGGAGTTCATCAAATTAAGTGAGGTAAGTCAGACTCAGAAAGATGATTATCATGTGTTTTCTCTCATAGGCAGAATCTAGGAGTAAGACGATGATATGAAAGTAGAAGGAAAATTATTATAGAAAAAGAAGGGGAGTGGGGGATGAGAAGGTAATAGAGGATGATGGGGTGGATAAGATCCAAGTGTGAGATAGGAGATAGATAGATAGATAGATAGATAGACAGATAGATAGATATCTGAATATGTCACAATGAAAGCCATTGTTCTGCATAATTAATATGTACTAATAAAAATAGAAAACAAAAATTTTTTTAAAACTGCCTTTCTGGTTAATAAGCTTTGTTCTTTTCTAGATAATCTTCACATATCTTTTTGGACCCTTCCAGAACCATTAGAATTTTACATTTCCTAGTTTGTTGTGATCAACCTCCTTCACGCCTTCTGAATGATCTGTCAAATACCCATGCAAGTGAGAAACTTGTTTATAGCGATATGACTGAGAGTCCAACTCAGAGCTTTACATGTAATCATAGGGGTTTTCCAAGTTTGAGATACGATGAGTTTCCCAGAATGTAACTCCTGTGTAAATTTTACTTGGATCTTTACCAAGATTCAAAGGACCATTTATAAAAAAAGTCACTGACAATAAAGCTGCCCAAGGTACTTGAATAACCCCTATCACGTGCTTGGGCTGGTCTACATTCTAGAAAATTCTGTTTTTCTATAGACATACGTATTTCACTGACTCTTAGCCCAAACCTTTATAGTTATAAAAGAAAAGTTTCAACAATCTTCAATTGATTTGTGGCCAAATTCATATACTACAGCTTGGTACACATATATGTCATGTCTAGCCATTGGCATACATATTATTTATAATAAATGTATTCATCTTGTCTTTTCTATGACATATAGGGCATTACATTAATCTGGAGGGGACAATTATGTGTATAAAGAAGTATCACTTAATTGTAGGATGCTAGAAGCTATCTGATGAAATACTTGTGATAAGAAGAAGCCACCGTGTTAGATGTGGTGACCCACATCTATAATCCAGCAACTCAGGAGGCTGAGGAGGAAGAGTTGCAAGTTTGAGGCCACCCTGGGCAAACTAGCAAGACCTTATCTCAAAATAAAAAAAATAAATGAATCAATAGAAAGAGCTGAGGACGCAGCTCAGTGGTAGAGCATTTGAGCATTTGAGATCCTGAGTTCCATCACCAGCACCACAAAAGAAGAGGAGGAGAAAGAAGACTATGAAGAAGAGGAAAACGAAGAAGGGGAGGGGAAGGAGAAGGAAGAGGGGAAGGGGGAAGGAGAGGAAGAAGAAAAAGGAGAAGGGGAAGAAGGGAGAGAGAGGAGAAGACACTGGGTCTGACCGTGAGGTTGATGGTCTGGGTTGCAGGGCCTCATGAAGCCGAATGAGCAGGTAAAGGTGTTTTCCTAACCCCAGAGTACTTCTCTGCTGAAGTTAATTCTGTTGAATCCAAATGAGTTTACAAAAGTGAACATTTCTCTCCTCACTATGCTTGCTCCATCCTAACCTCAGGACACGCAGCAGGTGTGCAGTGCTGCTTCCCAAAGCACCTGCCCCCTTCCGTCACCTGGCTGAACTGGTGCAGGAGCTGACTCTGCTTCTTCACTGTATTTGGTTTCCCAGCCAGAAAAGTCTATGTTGAAGCCCAGCTCTGCCCCAAAATAGCCACATTGCTTCAGGCAGTGTGTCCACCCTCTATGAGCACAGAGCACACATTCACTGAGTGAGCTCCAGAAACCAAGCGTGGCATATTGATAAAGTTAAAACGCAATGGGAATTGCTAATGTTTGTTGAGTGCTTGTTGTTCCAAAGGTCTCAGAAGGAGAATCTCCTCTTGCCCTCACAACCCTGCCATAAGCATGGAGACCACTAATATCCCTGCATTACAGACAAGGCGAGTAGAGGCACAGAGAAGGTAAATAAGTGGGCCTGACCACACAATTGGCCAATAGCAAGGCTGAGAGTTGAACCCAGGCATTCTGCAGTCTCCCATCAAGTAATAAATAACTGTTGGGGAAAATTTCCCAGAATAAGGAAAACACTCAAAAAATAATGGTTCTTGGCTCCTGTTATGTGCCCATTGGCTGTGTAATTCTGAGTGCCTACATTTAATGTTGCTCGTCTCCCAAGAACCTGGCACATGACCTTGATTTAACCCTATTTCATGTGTGCTACAGTAGCCTATTTTGAACAAGTTAATTTCTAATATCCTAGCTGCCTAAATTTGGCAGGACTCGTCAATAGAACACTCGTAAAAGTGATGTTAATTTTAATTTACTTGCATACGCTATAGGAAAGTCTTCATTTGCCCTGGAAGGCATGCTGATCCTTACCTAAATATCTAATCCCATAGGCAACAAAAGGCACACTGTGTCAAAAATATTCCCAAACCCCAGGCCACTTACGCTTGGAAACGCTTGACACATAAGCATAGTGCCTCTCTTTGAGCACCGGCTGTTACAGGATTTGGCTGTGGGTCTCACCATCCTTGAGAACACTGTCTGATGTAGACCACCACGGGCAAGTATGGTAAATATAGAGACTTCCAGCACAAAATAGACTCCACTTCCCAGCAGGTGTGGCTGCTGAAATTTTCCATTTTTGAAAACAGTTGCAGGCTGGGAGAATTGTAGGGAATTTTGGAAAGGGGGTGTCACGGCAAGCATCTGAAGACAGGCAGTTGTTGGAAAATGGTGGGGCTCTGAAATTTAGAGGTCTTTCAGGCTGAGCCACTGCCATTTCCCAGGGGGCAGGATTCCCTGGCCCCAGGCGTTTGCTTTCTCATTCATCAAAGGAAGAGTTTGGACTAAGACAATTCTGAAAATGTCCTGGATCTGAACTTCCGAGGTGCCATGGATGCCCAGAATTTTAACCCTCCTCGCGATTTTTAAGCAGTCAATGTTAGACATCCAGTGAACATATCAGAATTTGCTTCATTTCTAGACATGGGACTCAGACCCAGCACTACACCTCTCTAAGCCTCAGTTTCTTCGTAGTACAATCAGGAATAATAATGCCCACCTCACGAGCTGTTGTAGAAGCAACATGTAAAAGGCCTAAAATAAAATGAACAAGTGTTCATTTCTTCCTATTACACATTCTCCCATCGTTTCTATTCTTCACATTTCATCTCTGTAGTCAGACTACCATCACCCAGCCCAGCCCAACCTTCCTTCCCTGCCAGTACCAACCATGTGGACACTCAGCTCTTCCACCCGAACCAGCAGCTCCTCCTAGACCAACTAACCCAATGGGAACCACCTGGTAAATCACTTCATTGGCAGTTCCTGGGCACATCTGTATTAAGAATTCTGATTCTATTTCAATGCCCCGAACGGACAGGAATCAGTAACTTAAATACGGCAACATTTGATGAAAAATTCCTTTTTTTGATTACTTGAGAAAGAAACACTTGGAATGTTTTCTGTTTTTGAGATACAATAGCTCTCTACATTCACAAGTTCTCATCTACAGGTTTAATCAACTATGGATGAAAAATATCCAAATAATTTACATCTGTGCTGAGTATGAACAGACATTTTGTCATTATTCTCTAAAAATACATAAAAACTCTTTCCATAGCATTTAAATTGTATTAAGGGTTACTAGTAATCTAGAGATGATTGAAAGTTGATAGGAGTTTATGCATAGGTTTTGTGTACACACTACCCTGTTTTTATAAAACGGGATTTCACATCCAAGTGTATCCACAGCAGTCCTGCAACCAATCCTTTGACGATCCTAGTGGACTAGTGACTGTATATTGTATGTAAAAGTACTGAGTTCCTCTGTAATTTATTTGGTTTCACACTCTGCCTCTTTTTCCTCTTTGTAAAATAACCCAATTTATTAGCTCTATCTCAGAAGTTTAACCAGTGGGAAAAGACTTATGGCTGGGATTTTTGTTTATTTCCCCTGTCAGCCATCCCCAAATTCTTTTTGGAAGTAGGTGGAGCATAAATGAGAAATTGGTAAACAAAATTCTTTCTTTGGTCTCATACGGACAGGCCTTGGTCTCTTTGGGCTACTTCATGGCTCCCAAACTGTAATTATTGGTTGCTTTTTTCAGTGTTCCTCTGAATTGAGAGTCTTCACTTGTTCTAAATTCATTTGGGATCCTTCTGGACCCAGGAATTAAAGGTGACTCTTCATTCCTGTAAATCTGAGGCCGCCCCATCTAAGGAAACATTCCCTGGCTGTCTGTATGTGTGCGGTGAGATGGGCCAATTAAAGCTACACCCCAGCTCCTTCCAAGTGGGAGTTCAAGGTGGCCTCAGACACAGGAAGCTTCTTTATGTATGAGTCCAATTTCTAGCCTAGACAACCCCACTGTAACCCTCATGCCTGAGGTCCTAAGTGGTAGAGATGAAGACAAGACAGCATTGGGCCAGAAGGATCACTGTAGGAAGACCTTACGGACCTCGTCGCAGTCTGGAGGAGTGCACATTGGTAATCCTAGGGGAAAGTTATTGGCATTCCAATAAGTAATTCCAGTCTGCCACTTCCAGTGCAATCCACAGCAAAAATAAGACACTAAGGCATATTTGTAGTGCTGGGGAACCAAGAGGGTCCTTAGTTTGGTCAGAACAATGGCTAACCGGAACTAAGGCCTCAACCCAGGGTTTTATTAATTGATGGAGAGGTTGGTTCAGGATGAGTGACTGAAAGGAGGGAAGTATGTGAGTGCTGCGAGCTGGGTTATGTAGGAGGCTTGAAATTACCTCTCCAACATGCAGAAGGAGAGAGATGCAGAGAGGGTAATCTGCATATCACAGGTTGGGGCACTATCTAGTACTTTAGGGTTGGTGCTTCAGTTTAGAAGTGTAATTGACAGTGCTCTGAGATGTCACAGCTTCTTTCTCAAAGCTCAATCCCAGCTGACAGTGTGGTGTCATCTGGCCTAACTCACCCATACTACTTGGGAGCCATAGGTGGAGCATCCCTGACTTTTGACATCGCTTTAAAGACTGCATCAGCACCTTAGCTGGACTAAGCTGCATTGCTTAGAGTTAACTGAGGGAAAAAGAAACATCCTAGCCACCTCTACACATGGAAGTAGAGTGAAATGCTATTCTTTCAAGGAAAGCCATCCAGGTGGTCCTCCACAGACCCTAAATGGTTCCACTGGCCATGATGGATCCCTGGCATCATGGGATTTGGACAATGCCCTCAACTACTACTGATCTGTGAAAGAAGAAAACCTGGCCCCAGAGATTCTTCAGACTGCACTCTATTATAGAAGATGCAAAACTCTCTTGTGTGAGTCCCGCCTCCCTCCCTACACAAGGCTTTAGGGAGCCTGAGAAGAGATGAGAATCTGAGCAACAACCACTGCAACTTTGATCTTCAATGACAGCAGTCAATATAACCTGTAACATTTATCAACACATATCACTTCATTTCACCCTCATCCTGAGCCAGGGTAGCAGGTACCTAATTTTACAAAAGGACTGAGGCTGAGAGGTGCAGGTTAAGAACCTTAGAATTAGTGACAGAGATTCAAACCCAGATCTGCTCTGGTTGGCCCCAAAAGTCATATTTTAACAACAGCCCAAACCGTCTATCTGCTTTGCCCTGGGCTCAAGGCAGTTCTTCATTACTCAGGTTCCTGGTGCCTACACCAAGCCTGGAAGAGTCTCAGGGCACACGTCAAGCAGGGAGAATACAGAGCGCACAGTGACTAGGAGGGCAGGCTTTGGGGGTAGATGGCCTCAGTTTGAGGTCAGCTCCAATGCCCAAGATCCACCTGGATTTTGGCAAGTTATTTAAACTTCAGTGACTTTGCTTTTGTATCCAGGAATGGGAATAATAACTTTATCAAGTTGCAGTAGCAATGGGGGAAATCAATATATGCAGAGCACACAGATGAGGTTTGCACACCGGAAGAGTTGTGTTCGCATTGAGTGTTCTTGTAGGCTCCTTTTCCTTGGTCCACAATTCACTCAGCATCTCCAAATGTGCAGCTCTCTAATGTGCAGCTCAAATTTGCCAGAGCCAAAGCTGAACTAAGCTCACCAAGTCCCGATTTTCCTCCTGTCTTGCCCTTCTGACCAACTGGAAACTTTATCCTTCCAATAACTGAAATCAAAAATTTTGGAGTTTGCAAAAGTGCATTAGAGCAATGTAGACTATATATACGTATGTAAAACTTTTTGAAAATTTCCTTAATTAATTAAGAGTTGTAATTTTGTATTAATTAAGAGTTGTAATTAAGAGTTGTATCTGCTTTAGTGGAAGATAAAATTTCTCAAGATCTCAACTCTTGGGCCAATGGCTGTGTAGTAGTGATCCATTGAAGGTTTTGATCTATCTCATCTAAAGACTAAATTGTCTGTTATGGTACCTCAGATGACCAAAGATACAGGACTGGGTGCACTCAATTACTAACTGTAGTAATATATATATTCTGAGTTTTGACCTCTTTATGAATGCAATTTTTCAGTTCATGAGTTATATCTGTGTGACTGTCACTAATACTTTTGTTTATGTATGCAAAAATATATGTTATTAAGCCTTATATTATTGTGAAAAGTGGCCAGTGAAGTATTGTCACATTTTTATATTTCTTAAATAAGTCTCTTTAAAAAAAAAAAAAAAGTAAACGAAAAGAAAAGAAAAAAGAAAAAAAGGCAAACAAATGTCTTTAAAGAAAAAAATTTGAAATTATCCTGGATACTTCTCTTTCCTTCAGACCCCCCATTTAATTTATCTTCAGATTTTTCAGTTATATCTTTAAAACTTAGCCACAGTCCAGCCCTATCTCACCACCTACTGCTATACTTTGATCTAAGTCAACACCATTCCTCCTACTAATGCATTTGGGAGCCTCCTCCCTGGGCTTCGGCTTCACCTCTTTCCATGACTACATTCTACAATAGCCAGAGTGTGCAGGGCAGACAATCTGACTCTCCAGACCCAGTGTGGCTCTCAGTCTCACCAGAGAAAATGCCAGTGTTCTAACGGCAGGCCCCCACTACAGTCTCAGTCTTGCTCATTTCTCTTCCTCTTAATTACCTCCTGTTTTCCCTTCTGCAAGCCTTCTTTCCTCTCCTAGAAATTCTTCATGAGGTTTTCTGTAATGTCAGTCCTGTGCCTATTGTGAGTTTGCTCATCAAAGCAGGTGTTTCTGATCACCTAAATAACATAAACCCCACAATGTCTTCTAGCTAAGCTTTTTTTTGGGGGGGTACAGAGAATCAAACTCACTACCTCATGCTTGCCAAGCAGGCACCCACAATGTCTTTTAATTGTATGGATTTCAAACCAATAAATGGCCAAACTCCCCTCTATACCCACCCCAACTAATGCAGCCTGCATCCTCACACCTGATGCAAGTAGACGGAAAGGTATAGTAAAGTCCTTGAGAAAGGCATCTCATAGAAATGTGATTCCTTTTGTTGCAAAGGAATATATGTGTATATATATATTATATATATAATGTAAATTTATATACATATTATGAATTTTGCTGAATATTGTTTTGGAGCAAGTAATACTGGAAAGAGGATTCTGAATGGACCTGAGATATACTCACCTTTACTTACAAAATAGCACTCCAGACAAGGCTGAAAATATCACAACTTTCCAAATGCAGAGATCGCAGGGACATGTGCAGTTGATCTCAGTCCCTCGTGAATCCTCCCTATGACCAACATGGTGGAATTTTTAAGATATAAATCCATAGGAGATAATTAAAAAAGGCAAAAACAACAGAACTTGGGGAGCTATAGAGCTTATAGATGAGAAGTAACAAACCAGGCAGCCTTACGCAGTTGAATTCCTAATCAATAGCAGGAAAGTCCATGCATCAGCTATTTATCCAAGAGAATACTCAGAAAAAGTAAGCAAAGTAAAGCACCACGTTACTGATGTTGACAGCAAAGTTGGGTTGAGAGAGCATATAAAACAATGAATATTAGATGGTATCTGCTAGATGCCTGGGGCCCCCTACACTCCGACAGCACACTGTAGGAAACTGCTTTTCCCCCACTCTGGGTGAAGACTGACCATTTATTTCCAGGGAAGGGAAAACACAGTGACTATTGTGGATTAATGATCAGCTTGGAACATCCAGCTAAACTGAGTAGTGTGGTTTTGGGTGTGGAAGGCCCACTTGAGGCTAGTTGCCAACACCGTGAAAGAAGAGCCAGAAGGGAAGATGGCGCGCTGTTGCTGGAGAAGCTTGTCACACTGGTTTTCTTGATATGAACTCAGCTGTTCTCATTATTGGAGGAGTTCAGGTCATCGTTACTGATGATGGCTGCGGTTCTCTTCTGGGGAGCTCTAGGCCTTACTTTGAGTGTCGCTTCCTGGCTCCAATGCACATCCTTAGCCTGCTGGCACAGAACCTTCATCCTGCTAGTACAGACTTTCTAGCTTCCACCACTGACCTTTGGCCTTCCCCGTACAGATCTCAATATGAACTTGCATATGACATTGTTGTGGGCTCTAGGCCTCCAGCTGGAGTCATGGAGGTCATTGCCGTGGGCTCTAGGTCTTCAGCTGGACTCATGTAGGACATTGCTGTGGGCCGTTAACTGGATTTTTTTGTGTCTCTAGTGTGTGGGCAGATCTCTTGCATCTCTCTGCATTTGGGTGAATATTATAAAATAATTCTATAAATTACGTGTTCTACTCTCTTGCAAACCCTGACTCTGGTCTATACACCATCAAATCAAATTGAAACCCATGGTATCATATTGTAAACAGAAAAACTCAGTGACTGTGGGTTTACTGGATGTTAAGATAATACTCTACCCCTCTTCCCTTATTGGGGTCCCAGAATACTAAAAGCCAGACCTTTGCTCTTCAGACAGAACATTGAAAGAAGCATCTCTGCCAAGTCTAACAACTTGATGCAGGGGCCCTTTCAAACTAACATAGCATAGCACCCTAAATAAAACACAAGGTCAAGAAGCCCCTCCCATTCAGACAACCACAGATGTACAGATACCTGACAAAAGTTCCTGTTAGGAAAGTCATAGAAAAATGCAAACAAGAGCCAGCAGAATTTATTCTAGGAGAAGAAAACTTCCTCAAATAATCCTTGATCCTCACTAATTTTTGAGAAGTTAAAAAAAAAGGTACTGGCTCCATGAAACAAGAACAGAACCTATAAACCAAGAACAAAACCTACTATTTAAAAATGTGAAAATATAAACAACAATTTTATCAAGAGACTCAAAGACAAAATTGAGGAAAACTTTCTGAAAGTCAGAAACACAAAGAAATAGAGAAAAAATAGAAAATAATTGACAGCAAACCCAAGAAGATCATCGTGCAAATAGTAAAAGTAACAAAAATAAAAAATATTTAAAAACAGGGAAGAAGAGAGATTCAAGAAAAAAAATACAAAAATATTTCCCAAACTTGAAGCACATGAATCTCCAGATTGAAAAAGAACTTCAAGATCATATTACAATAAATGAAAATACACCCCCACACTCACTAAGTAAGGTACATTATTATGAAATTTCCAGAAATTGGATAAAGAAATTTCTTCATCAAATTTTTGGTTGGCAGAAAGAAAGGGGGAAAAAAAGTACAAAGGATAAGAATTAGAATGGCTTCTAGAATGTAGAATTTTCAAAACACACAGAAAGAAAGAAAAACAAACACACAAACTAATTTTGGAAATTGTGAAGAGACTTCAAACTTTAAAGGAAAATGATTTCCAACATAGAATTCTATAGTATGACTAATTATCACTAAAGTATAAGAAAAGAATAAACAATATTTCAAACATGCAAATGCTAAAAATGTCATTTAACTTCGCCATATTTTCTAGAGAATATGCTCTACCAAATGAATGAGAAAACTAAGAACGACTTTTAAAAGACATTCCATATATATTAGATCTCACTAACCTCTTCTTTATTAAGTCAAGAATTTCCATCTTTTCCCTTAAAGGAAGCGCTTTATAGCTTCTCTTTGCATATTTGAATTGCCAGTATGATCACTCTTATACTTCAGAGTCATTATTAAGTCAAACAAAAGTTTGTGTGAATGCAAGCACTGAAGCACTGAGACAGTAGATCTGATAACCAAGACAGCTAGTGTGGACATTCTGGGCAAAAGGACATTTCACATCTTGGGCAAGACAGAGCCTGAGATGTGAAAGAATAGTAGTGAAGATTTCATCACACTCTCAGAATGGTTTGCAATTTAAAAATGCATGAATCATTTATTCCTGGAAATTTTCCTTTCATGTTTTCAGACTATGGTTGACCACAAGTAACTAAAACTATACAGAAGGTAAGTGAAACTGAGAATCTTTTTTTTTTTTTTTTTTGAGGAGGGGACTATTTTACTATACGTAAAACAACAGTTTAAAACAACAGAAACATATTACCTCTCATTCTTTGAGGCAAAAGCTCTGAAATCATGATGGCAGCAAGGCCGAGCTTCCCCGTCTTCTGGCTCTCACTGGGCCCAGGTGTTTCCAGGCTTGTCACAACAGAACTCTGTCGCAACAGCCTCTGCATCCCGTGACTGCCTTCCCACTGCCTTCATATGTCTTCTCTGTGTCTCGCTCTCCTCTTCTAGTGAAGATTCCAAACCTAGTGGATTAAGGGTACACCCTACAATTGTATAACCTCACTTTAGCTAATCACATCTGCAATAACCTACTTTCAGATAAGGTCACATTCCAAAGTTTTGGGAAGGACATGAATTCTTGAGGAGCAACATTAACCCAGGATAATATATCAACACAGGAGATGAGAGAAAGTCTCAAAATAAGGGTGAAAGATTAGCCTAGCTTGACAGCTTTGCTCAAGGGTAGAGGGCAACTAGAGCAGACTGAGGACATTGGATGTCCTTAGATTTCTTAGGAAGGTAAAATTGTGAGGATTTACAATGAAGAATATACAAGAAAGGACTGAATTAATTAGGGGTTGAATTAATGATAAATATACAAAAAAACTGATGGTGGGAACCGAAAGGAAAAAAGCAATTATTAATTCTAAAGGGAAAAAAAGACTAGTTCATAGCCCAATCCTTCCAAGCATTTGTGGAGGTACATCAATAAGTACTTTCTCAGACAAATTGCAACAGAAAACCACGTGAGGGGTTGGGAAGTGCCAGCATAGAAATGGAAGAAGCATTGATAAGTACATACAGTGGCAGACTAATAGATAATATGTGTTATGGTTTGTGTCTGCCTGTCCCCCAAAGCCTTCTACAGTCATAGGGGCAGGCTTTTAGAATTTGTGATTGATTCATGGTCCAATGCCGAGATTATGTGTGCAAGTGCTACACATACATACAACATAAGGGACAGAAAGAGTCTTCTCAGTGCTCCTCCCGTTTTGCTTTTGCTGTCTCCCACCACAATGAACTGTTGCTTTCTGCCATGTGCCACTCTGCCTTGGAGCCAGCCAAGTATGGACTGAAACCTCCACAAACTGTGAGATAAATAAATGTTCAAAATAGCTGTCCAATTTAGCTCTATGGCATAAGTGCCTGCCTGGTAAGCATGAGTTCATGAGTTTGATCCCCAGTATAAAAAAAAAAAAAAAAACAAGAAGCATTTTTCACAGTCACAAGTTGGGGTGGAGCTGCTACTGACATCTAATGGGTGGAGGCTGGAGATGCTGCTGAACTTCGCACAACACACAGGACAGCCCCATCATGCGCCAAGGTTAAGAAACCCTTGCTTAACAGATGTTCATACTGCTGACTACTGGGAAAATCAATCTTAACATCCTGAAACTAAAGTCAATGGGAGAACTGACTGACCTAGATGCTGCCATGGGTTTTAAATGCCCACAGATCTTTTGATTCTCCTCTCTTCACCGACTGCACCTCTCGTGGCTTCTGACAAGCAGAATACAGTGGAAAGGACAGTGTCTACTTTGGGGACAAGGTCTTGGAAGGGACTATGACTCTGCTTGCTGATTCTCTCTTCTACACCTTACTGTTGAGGAGCCACTGCCGTGTTGTAAAGACACCCACGGGATGCAGCAGGAGCTGTTTGGCGCAGACCTGAGGCTTCTTGCCAACAGCCATGTAACAGAGCTCGCTTGGAAGCAGGAGCTCAACCCATCAGCCCTTTGGGTGCCTGGAACCCAGGATGACCCCTAAAGGCAGCCTCATGAGACACATGAATAGAATCACCTAGCTTAGAGACCCTGAAATTCCTGACTGTCAGAAACTATAAGCTAAAATTTTGATATACCGTCTGTCTTCTATACCCATAGCTTCTGTATCTTTGGATTCTACCACCTCAGATCAGAAATATTAGAGGAAAACTTGAATCTGTTCTGAACGCGCATAGACTTCTTTTTCTTGTCATTATTTCCTGAAAAATAGAGCACAACTATTTTCCCCCCAGTGGGACTGAACCCAGGACCTTTACACCGAGCTACATCCCCAAGTTTTTAATTTCCAGACAGGTCTTAGGGGCTCACTAAGTGGTTCAGGCAGAACTTGAACTTGCAGTTCTTTTACCTCAGCCTCCAGGAGTGCTAGGGTTACAGGCGTGCATCACCACTCCTGTCTGAAGTATGACTACTTACACAGCATTCTCTTAGGCATTATTAGTCATCTTGAGGTGATTTAAAGTATACAGGAGGGTGTGTACAGGTTCTATGCAAATACTAAACCATTTTATACAAGGGCCTTGGGCATCCACATATTTTGATATTCTCCAGGGTCCTAGAGCCAATGCCCTTCAGAGATCAAGCAACAACTACAATTTGTTATGCTGCAGTGCATGGCTTCTACAAGCAGGCAATGGAAGAGAAAGATAAAAACAGCAATAGTAAACCAAAATCAAAAGGGTTCGCCAAGAGGAGTAGTCAGGGCTATGGTAAAAATTCAACCAATGCTGACATGCATCATGGTGGACCTTCAAGCCCATGTCCCCTACTGTCCAGTGTACCTTGTCACATAGCTCAGAAAAATGTTTGACCTGGGGAAGACATAGAACAGTGTCCAAAATAGAATAGGAGCCCTGAGATTTGATCACCAACATTGAAAAAAAATTTAAAAAGGAATATAGAAAGATGAAAAACTAACAGCAATAAAGCAAAATCAAGTGGCCCTTATTATCACAGGGCCCCTTCCCTGACCTTACATTATTTTCCTGGGTGGTTCTATAGTGCTAATATTTATTGTGTCTGCTGCTTTACCACAAGCAGTTAGGTGATCCCGGGATGGGGCGGCAGCAGTGAGGCTATCATGCCGCTTCCTACAGTTAGGTATTATTATCCCCATCCGTGAGGCTCACAGGGTTCACGTGGCTTCCCTACAGTACCACAGAGACAGGACATGAACCCAGATGAGGCTGATTTCAAAATCCACACTAATCCCACTGCGCCATACCACATCTCTTTGTAGAATACTTATTTACATTCCTCAGGATTGTTTGAATTCTCTGCCCGCTGCCTTCTAACTAAGAACTCTGCCAGTGTCCCTCTCCCATGCTCTTTAAAAAGTACCCTTTAATTATTGCTTATTCTTGACATTAAGTGTCTACATGTTTTACTAGGGAGACTTAGAAAGCTCTGGGGAGGTTGCATACAGGAATCGAGTTTAAATCTTCTTCCAGACTCTTCCTCATTCTCTTTTTTCCCTAGTGTCTGAACGTGCAGCTATTCTGCCTGGCAACCTTCCTTCCCTCTCCACATCCCCCGCCCCTCAGGAGCTGGCTGGAGGACAGCATTCCCTCTCAGCCCCATTCCCCCTGGAAAATGTTGAGTCTGCGTTGACACTGACACCATTATGGAACTGTGCAGCTGTTCCCACGCAGCCAGCCCAAAGGCCTTCCGGAAATTACTTGCATTCATGCACTCTCTAGATGGCCTGGCAGCTTCACTGGGCCTGGTACCCCAGCACTGTAGCTGGGTCTCAGGGTGCACACTGGTTTACACTCTTCTTCCTCACCCCAACTTCTGACCCTCTGACTGCCTAATAAACTAGCTAAAAGACAGTACTTCCTAGACTCTATCTAGAATAATCTGAGGTGGAATGGGGAGAAATGCACCATTTTTCCCCTTTGTGGTGTAGATAAATATTCTCATTGTCTTACTGAGGTCTCATCTGGCTCAAGTGGCGTACATTTGATTCTAATCACTTTTAGCAAAAAAGAGAATTTTACAACAGAATATTGAAATATCTCTAAGTAAGCTGAAGAAAAAGCAGAGATATTTCCAGGCAGGCTCATCATATACAATTATGTATGCTGCACACTGCACAGCCCTTGGGGTAACTGTCACATGGTGGCCATGTGAATGGCACTTCCTAGAGCTCTGCAGGCCACAGTGTATCTAGATATTCTCAGTGTTTGTGCTCCAGGTTTCAGGAATAACTAGAAGCAATACCTCAGTTGTCACCAGGACTCTCTCTCTCTCTCTCCTTCTCTGAAATCATCTTCTCTCTACTGCTGATTAAATCTCCCTCCACCAAATACTGACTAGTTTCAGCTACATGTCAGAGGGAGAGTTGTCTACAAATGCTCCCTCCTTCTAATACCAAGGAGTATTCTTAATGGTCTTGGCTTCAGAATGTCTAGGAAAGGGCTCTGATTAGCATATTTGAACTTGGAGGTCTCCTTCCCCCAGATCAGTAATCTAGATGGTTGGAGAAGAGGTGAGCCCTGTATTTGGTTTAACCAGATTTACATTCCTACCTTGAGCCCATTATCCTTGCATGCCAATAAGAGGTGGTGTAACAGCCTGTCCTCAGGGAATCTCAAGCCCTACTTCCCCAGTACTAGGGATGGAACCCAGGGCTTCACACATGCTAGGCAAGCACTTTATCACTGAGCTGCAGTCCCAGCCCAATTTCCAATCTTTAAACCCTGTGTATTTGTCTTACTTGCTGCAGCCTCCTGAGTCTTTTAGGAACTCAATGCCTAAAAGTAGGTGGGATGATACAGAGATAAAATTGCTCCAATTGAAATGTGGATGTAAATTAGGCTAATCTCCTCTAAGACTTTCATCAATGGAGTCTTAAGTGTTTGGGCAACATGGACAGCTCAGTTCGTATTTTAAATATCTGGAACTTTACAATTCTTGTGTCTTCATAGGCAGGGGTCTCCTAAACTCTGTTTTGAAGGTGAAAGATATCAATTTTCTTCTCTCTGATGCTTGGGAACTGCCTCCTTCCAGGGCATCAAGAAAAAGAAAAATAATGTCACTGATGTTAAAATTATCTCCTTTCTTTCTCTTCCCCTTCTCCCTCCAGTGCAAGTTTGGAGCATCGGCACCCTGTTGTCCTCTTACTGGCCATGTGCTGGGACTGTAGCTCAGTGGTAGCACGTGCAAGGCCTTGGGTTGGGCCCTCAGAAAAATTTTACTAGCTGAGATAGAACTGTCTTTATATCATTCACTAAAAACATAGTAGTTTGAACATTAAAAACCAGAGAGGGAATCTCTGGGTGTCATGAAATCAAGAGGTTACCCTGAAGAGATCAGGGGGCGGGGATCTGTGTGGAATGAGGGAAAACAAATACAGCTGCCACGTGCCTTAAATATTCTTGGACCATTTAATCCACATGTAACAAGGGAGTGCATAACTATTAATGACCAAAATAAATACTAATCAATTATGATGATGGTGATTATGCTTTTGAAATTAGCCTGGGAAAGGATGACCAAGGCAATTTTTTATTCCAGCTCAGGAGAAATGGGATGCCAGCTGGGGCTAATAAGAGCTTTCATTAAAGCACTGAATTTCATCCAGAGCTAAGAAGAAAGCCCTCTCTGTCCTGTGGCCTGCCCGGCCCTGACATGGCTTCTGCTTTTTAACAAGCACTGAAAGGTGGCGAGACAGACAGTTCTTGCATTGGCACCAGGAAAAGCTGGCCTCTGAAAAGGCAGTGATTATTCCTGAGGGCACAGCATGGGGAGTTTCGTTTCCTTTGCCCCCGGCTCTCCAAAAGCCTCAGCTCCAGCACCCCTGAGGAGCAGTGCTGGAGCCACTGCTAGAGCCAGCTGGCAGCTGCACGTGACCTGGGGCAGAGGGTCTGGGGAGGGAAGGACGCAGCAGGGCAGTTTGCACTACAGGCTGGGGAGGGAGGAAGAAAAACATCGCAGTTTCTATACAAGGGGCCGTGTGTCCTTCCTGCACATCAGTTGCCGAGGAGCTGCCGTGAGGATGATCACTAAGATTTACCTGCCAGCACTTCCACCCAGAGACTTGTTTACTCAAGCAGTGGCAGTTCACTCAGCCCTGCCCACCTCTTCCTCAGCTTCTGCACATCGCTTGAACTTGGGAATTTCGTGAAAATCAGCTGCTGCTGCCTCCTGCCTCGATTTCCCTGTTTATCTCCCTTTTTCTCTGCTCTCACTTTGTTTTGCTATTAAGAAAAACTACAGAAGACCTCTTACTTAAACATAGCACAGTCTGAGAATTTAAAGATTGATGGGAATGAAAATTCCCTTTTCCTTTTGAGTTCTGATTTGAATAAGTGGAGGCCAAACATGCAAGTCTCAGCATAATTCAGTGGCTGTCACACAGGTGTTTACTTTGTCTTTCTTCCTATTTCTCCTCCCCATTTTTCCCCTTCCTTGAAGTCATCCTCTTCCTCTTTTTCTTCTTCTCCTTCCTTGCCTCTATCTTCCTCTCCTTCCTTTTGGCAATGTTTGGATACGTTTTTAGTTGTCGCTATTCGGGTGGGGCAAGCTCCTGGCATCTATTGCACAGAGAAGGAAGCTGATGAACATTCTACACCAACCGCAGGCAACAAAGAATTAGCCCACCCAAAGTGTCAACAGTGCAGAAGTCAAGGAACTCTGGCTTGATTAATGGCGAAGCAAGCATCTAATTACCTCCCAAAGGCTGGCCTCCTGGAAGACCATGTGTAGAAGATGTGACCTTCTGAAGGCACCTTCTGCTATGGAGTCCTAAAGCAGAAAGGAAAGCCAGCTAGAAGCAGAGCCTGGCACCTGCACAGTAAGTGAAGCTAGGAATCCCATCCCCCACCAGCAGCCAATCAGAATGGCTGCTCCAGAGAAAGGAAAGCAAGAGGGTAAGGTTGGCAAAGAAAGCCAAAGAAGTGACTCCCTAGCTAGTGCTTCCTCTAGGAGGTAGGAATTTACTCTTGAATGAATAGGAAAAAAAAAATTGGGAAGCAGAAGATAAAGAGACCTTCTGTAAACTAGTTCAGATTGTGTGATAAATTTCAATCTGATGGACTCATGAAGCTGCTCGTTGTATGCTGGGGCCACATTAAGCCCATTTTAAATTGAAATATACCAAGTTAAAACGCACCCTTCCTCAGCAGCACACAGCACCCTGGTCTGCTGTTTCCCCTCGCAATCGCAGAGCTCATGGCAGCAGCCCAGGAGAGAGGACTGAGCTGCCTGCGCCAACCAAAGCAAGGGTCAAAGCACGGAAGACAGTTTCTATGGAAGGCATATAAGCATATTGTTTCATATCCTTGTAAGGTCAAAAAATTTTACTTGGAACTACTGTAAGTCAGCATCGCGCTGTACTCCTAGATGGCTCCACTGTGGCCTAGATTTGGAAATGATCCCTCAACCACTGCTCTACTCCTGGTGGTTATTCAGCAATTGCATACAAGGTCTCCCACCTGGAGCTTTGCAGAGTTTAATTCCTTTCACACCAGAGGGCTATAGAATTTTCATTCTTACTTTACAGATGAGAAAACTGAGATTCAAAGGATTAAATGACTTATCTGAGCCCACAGAAAAAGTCAGTAAAGGGGCTGAGTTTAGAAGCCAAATCGATGTAAGATAATGCAGAGCCTCTTTTGAAGCTGTATGTAAGATGGGCTACAGACCTAGATTCTACCAGATGAAACCAGACAACCTTGGCTAGATGGATTGACCCAGGTAACAGCTAGGGTAAGCTCTAGAATAACCTAGATACTCTAACCTGGTAATATTTGAACTGAGGGCAGATAGCCCAAGATCTGTACTCCATGAGGGTGATGTAGACAGCGAACAAGTCTCCCCACTCCACAAATGTAAGTCGCATCTTTGGCCCTGTGACAAGGGCCAGCAATAATCCTGTAGAACTCATCAGCTCAAAATCACTCATTTTACTCTCAAAAAATGGAGTTTATTTAGACCTCACATACATTTTAAAGACTAGAGGACAGAGGAAGCTGTGAGGACAGAGGACTATAATTTATTCAGTGCCATGTGCCAAATACTGTGCTAGACCTAAAAATAGCTGATTTCATTGCCTCTTCTGAAGGATCCAATAGGGTGCACTCAGACCAGTTTTACTGACCAGGAAACTGAGCCTTACAGACATTATATAATTTGCCCACCCAGAACCAAACCAGTGAGGTGGAACCCTGGCACTTACCTATGTATGATGCCCTGATGTCTGGAGAGACTGCCCATTATAAAAGGTCCAAGACTGTCATGGACGTCATCTCTTTTATTGCATCTGTTGAATGAAGATATATTATGCACAGGTACGAATTCCCTATGATGATTGTGATCAATATGTACAACAAGTACATACTAAAAAAATAAAATAAAATTGACAAGACTGACATGGAGACATAGACCCATCGGGCCACTGTCAGAGATTACTCTCAAAGGGTCCTGTAACATTGTCTTGTGACCCTACATGCTTCTGTGTGAGAAAATCCTGAGGTACACACCCAGTGAGCCCGATTAGTGAGGCAGACGTTGGCCGTCACAAAGCCCACACACCAAGATGGGTCTGGTCTCCATTTGCTGTCCTCAGGAGAAAGGCGTGCTCTTTTTTTTTTTTTTGCTTTGTTTTTTCTGTATTGACCCATTCCAAGGTCAGGAAATTCTTCCATATAGACACCCCCAGGCATCTGCTTAAGCCAATTTCCTCCTCTCCTGTCCAGAGTAGAGATGAGGAACAGCTGGTGGCCACCATCTCGAAAAATCTTTTATAAACCTGAAGCCTCATTACATAACCAGCCTTCTTCAAGTGAAATCATCCCAGTGCTTCTCAACTTCTCTCAGAAGTTTCCTTTGCAAGTTAGCTGACCGCTTCGGAACTTTTCACTATCCTGAGTAAGGTGTGGAGACCATGACTGGACACGACACACAGCCCATCACCCTGCAGGGCAAGTGTCTTCTCACAAGTGTTATCAGAGAGTGACTTCCTATTAAAGCCATCCAGAAGCACATGATGATGGGGTGAAAACCTCCAGGAGGCCTGAGTTCAAATCCTGTCTCCTCTTGCTCCTCAGACCTGCTCTGTAAGTTCAGGACAGTTGACTGGGTTTGCAATATTTTAGTTTTTTTATTCCCATCACCAGAGAAATGACCTTCCCATGAGTTACCACTGGGATAGTGTAAGGTGAGTACCTGATACCCTGTAAGATCATTATATCTGGTCACTGGTGTCACTTTACTCTTGAACCTCTCCCCTACTCATTGCAGTGTGGCTGCTTCACTCTTCACAATTCTACTGAACTGAACAAGCAAACCAAATCCTGGGAGTTCCTTGCTGGCCCTGTCTACCTCCTAAAAAGTGAGCTCAACACTCTTGATGCATTTGAACAAGGTGGCTTACACCTGGGAATGGGCTCCTATGGCAGGTGAGGATGGGGTCTGACTTCACAAGCTAGGAGACCTGTACGTGAATTCATTTTCCCTATACACACGATTTTTTTTCCTAAGAATTTTCTGTAAGATAATTTTCTGGTTTTTTGACATGCAATGTAATTTTTGTCTCCAATTCCAAGAGTTTCTGTTCCATCCCTGTAAAATCAGGCTATATTAAGAAGTATTTATGTACTTAGAATATTTCTAAAATTCTCTTTCGTATTTCATCTATTGATTATTCTGTTTTGTGTCTAGACCTTAACTGCCTCTAGTAGAGCTGGACTGCAGCACCATAACCCACCCATAGATGGCACCAGCTCGCACACATGAATAAAGTTCAGTTGAAGTTTCAAGTTGTATATTCCACAACCCGTATTTAGTTGTGTACTTCTTTGCTTTGGGAAGCTGAAAAATTACTGAATAACCTTCCAATAAAAGGTAGCTAAACTTGGCTCCCACCTTCCAAGGCTCTAGCTGACAAGGCTCTTTCATAGTTGATTTACCTTGTAGATTTCTTGACAGATCTCATCTTTATAAGAAAATTTAGCTTCTTTCTTCAGCTACTCCTGCCAAGATGCAGTCAGCAAGTGTTCCAACAAGTGCTAGATTACATGTTATGGAAATCTCCAAGGGCTGCAAGACCCCAGGAAGCAGTGATTTTGTCATTAAGGGTGCAGGTTGGCCCCGGTTGAAAGAAGCTGGCCTCTTGCCTCCAGAACACAATGCAATTGCTTCTTAGCCAAGAGAAGACTACCTAACTGGATCAAATCTGTCCAGGTATTCAACGCTGTCTTGGCTCTTTACAAATCCTCCTCCATAGTTAGGATTTGTAACTACAGTTGCAAAGCAGCTTGGGACAAATCAAAGGGAGTTGGCACTGACAGCACTTGAAGATCATCTTAACCAGCGCACTGCCTCCATCCAGGCCTGGGACTGAAATGAAGGTGGATGTCTCTGGAAGCAATTTCCTCCCTGACCTTGGCAGCCAGGTGCAGACGTGGGGCTGTGGTGAGATAGATAGCAAAGTCAGCTGGTAGTTTCTTAGTACACATTACAGAGTGACTTTTTAGACGTGCTATGCAGGACTCTGTTGTAGTAGGAAATGCCAAACTATAACACAGCTTGATAAAAATATTTCCATTCTCCACACTCTCCCTTCTCCCACTTGCATTAGCATTCCATCTTATTTCTACAATCAAGCCAGAGTGGCTTGTCAAAGAGGAGAGACCATCAGGACATCTGAAAAAGGGAGTATTTTTCACAATTCCAGAGCCTCCAACTGCTGTGAAAGCTTTGAGGCTCTGACTATTCATGTGACACGGAGTAAAACTATGGCGCGGCTCCTAAAGGCAGCCAGATGCACATGTGAGCGCAGCTTAGCAGATCTTGCTAATTCACTCAGCTAACCCCTCACTCATCTACTCCACTGCTCAGTGTAGCACCTGCTTGGTGACAGTCTTCTTCTGCAGGCTAGAGACTCAGAGGCAGGAACACTTGGGTGCTATGTTTCAGTCACTGACTGATGCACAGCAAGGCACCCCAATGCTTAGCTTAAAATACCAAGTATTGTGTTCCTGTGTCCTCTGTATCAGAAATTCAGACAAGATAACTGCAGACAAGGCTTCTGGATGGACCTTACCTGAGGAGACTCAAAGCCCCAAAGTCCCTTGACAGCTAGAGAATGGAGAACAGAAAGACCAAGCCAGCTGACCACAGCACCAGCAGAAGCCCCACACCAACAGCCTTGGCTTGGTCACAGCACAGCAACCTCAGAGTAGCTATAATGTCCATGTGTCTTAGTGTATTTCCATTGCTGTAATAAAATACCTGATACTGGATGATTTATAATTGAAAATTTTATTCTGATCCACAATTCTGGAGTTGATGAGGGCAATGAGCTGTTTTGAATCGTGGTGGAAAGTAGAAGCATAACTGGAAATGCATGGAAGAGAAAAAAATTACAGGGGTTTCCCTGATTCATAACACCCTACTCTCACAGTAACTAAACCCACAAGAACAAGACCTCACTCATCTTCAATCTCCTCCAGCTTGGACAAGGAAGGGCTCATCCTGCAGAAGTCAGAGAAGGGGAAGCGTGGGCTGACCTCACTCCTCTGAATGACCTGACACTTGTTAAAAGCCACACCTTCCAGCACAGCCACAAGAGCCATCCAATTTCAACGTAAGTTCAAGGAGACAAACCATCTCCAGACTGAAGCAACACGGAAGTCCAGGGCTCAAAATGCAAGTATCCTAGAAAACAAAGAGGAACTGCATTCCCTTTTAGGGTACAGCCTTGGATGTGGCATGGAGTTATTATTCTATTGGTCAAAGCCAACACAAGTCCCATATATGTAAGAGGAGGTCACAGGGACACCACCTCTCCATAGAAAGAGGCAAGGTCACACTATAGGAGAGCATGTGTGATGGAATGTCATGGTACAGCTACTTTTGGGGGAAAAGATCTGCTACCTAGTGTTCATGGAAATAGAAGCGACCCTGGATGTCACACTGCCATGAGCGTTAGACATCATCTATTCATTCATTCACTGCCTCATGTGTAACTCACTCACTGTGTAACCAAGGAGGCAGCCACAGCCTCACTGGTTCTTGAGATTGTGGTATAAGTACGCCTCAGTCACGTTCTACAGTCCAGGAAAACCCAAACCTCACCAGGGTTTCCGGTCTCCCCTTCTCGCTGCTTGCCGCTTCAGAGCTGAGCTGTGCAAATACAGACAAGTTCAGTTATTGGGAAGGGGGTGGCTTACATTGCATACATACTTGTAAAATAGCGTGAAAACTCAGAGACACCTGTTGTCTATCATCCTTACCAACCGCTTCCCAATACACACACACAGGAACCCCAATATAATTTATTTTTTTATACTGGGGATCAAACTCACGACCTTGTGCTTGCCAGGCAGGCACTCACGCTGCTGACCTAAATCCCCAGCCCCTCCCCCAGTGTAATTTCTCCCCCTTTCTGCCTGCCCAGCAGCCACAGCTCAGGCATCTCCTTTTCTCCTACCCCAACTTCTGCAGCATGGGCCCTTCCCTGGCTCAGCTTCTTTGCAGACCTAGTGCGCTCTCTGCCAACCTCTCAGATGAGCTCACAGATGCTGGTCAGCATGGTGACCAGGGCTCACAACTTTCCAAGACTGTGCCCATCCAGTTTTATCAAGTCCTATGATCTGATCATTTGTTCTGCCAGTACTGGTTGGGTGGTGTGGAGGTCAT